>MU687653.1:0-50999 GCA_026770625.1 Nicotiana glauca | reverse complement strand
GGGGGGTGGGGAGGGGTTGTAGTGTCGACACTTCAATAATACTGCCGACCAAGTGGTGAATATTTCACGACGGTCCCTAGCTAGTAGCTATCAAAATTAAAATTAAATTAGTTCAGCTGTCAAAATTAAATCGATCTGATTTTGATCGCTTATTTGCCTGAAAATAAAAACAAATTCGCGTTATAGAGAAACGAAACTCATAATTTCTGTCAGGGGTGATCATAAAAACCCGAAAAATCAAACTAAACCGACCAAAAAAATCGATACTTTTTGGTTTGCTTTTGGTTTTGAATAAAAACCGATCAAATTTGGTTTGATTTTGGTTTTAATCAGAAAAAACCGAACTAAACCGAACCATAAGAGTAGGTATTTCAAATTTATTATTACACCTATATATTGTTATACAAATCTTTCAAAAAAATTATGGTAAATGTTAATAATTTGCACTTTTAATATAGTTCTTTATCTTTATATTCTAGTTTGGTTGGTAATTTTCTTTTGTTTAGCATAAGAATCCATTTCGTGTTAAAAATAACATATTTTTAATTAAGTCCTGAAATTATTCATCACTATTTGATTCAATTCTCATCAATATATCTTGGTAAATAATAGATTTATCAAAGGGTAATTGATTTGATAGTGTTACGTTGAAAATGTGGTCACATGAATATGTGTTTGGTAGTGTATATCTTATATTTAAGAAAAACTGACAAATAACCGAAAAAACCGAAAAACCGACATAAATCGAATCGAGAAAAACCGACTTAATTGGTTTGGTTTGATTTTAATATTTGAAAAACCGACTTGATTTGTTTTTTTTTAAAAAAAATCAATCCAAATCGAATAATGAACACCCCTAATTTCTGTGATGTACTCGTGGAAAAGAATGTAGTAATATATTTTTATGTCAAAAAGGAAAAGGTCATTAGTTAGTTGGTCATAGATGATATTTTGTGTTATATTCCTCGTTTGTCTAACTTTAATTTCTACCCCCCTCGTTTTTCAATCCATGTAAAACCATAACCCTTCGATGAGAAAATACTATTAAGAAAAGAAGGTAAGAGAAAAACGGAGAAGACAAATCAAAATTTGAATGTTATATATAATCAATGATAATGAATATGAATAGCTTTTTCAAGCAACCAACCACTCTAAAATGGTCAATTAAATAATTTCCCTTGCCACGATGTTCCTTCCACCTACCCTTTACCTTTGCCTAACTTTTCCCTCGGGTGTACAAACCGAACCGGAAAACTGCACCAAATCGAAAAGTCAAACCAAATCGATTAAAAAACCCGACTAGATTTGGTTTGATTTGTTTTGTTATTGAGTAAAAAAATCCGAACCAAACCGACGTATAAATATATAATTTATATATATACTTTTAGGACTTTATATAGAATTTTCTTTACAAAAATTTTAGAAATATTTGGGATTCTCTTATGGAATGTAATATTTAATAGAATATGAAGTGCTCCATTTTTACTAACGTTAAATAATGGGTTAGATGATCACTTTCTTATTAAGTGTTACTGAAATGCGTCAATTTCTTTGTTCTTCCTTGTTCATATATCAAGATTTATTAAATTCTTATATCTTTTTCAAATTCGAAGTAGTATTTTGATAATCTAAAATTAAATAGAACTTATCATTAATTAGGTATCATGTTGATTTTTATATTTGATTATTAAATTCGTTTAACCTTATAAGTATACATCAACGAAAAATTATTGTCAGAGAACTAAAAAAATAACTATTATGTGTTATTAACAAAATACTACCATAAAAATATTTAAATAGATCATATATTTGTCAAGTTTTTTAATTTTTACTAAACATATATTTAATTATAAAAAGTTTAACAAAGTAAGATTGAAATAATATTCACATAAAAAAAAAACCCGAAAACCCGATAAAATCGAACCAATCCAACCCGGTATAATTGATTTGGTTTGGTTTTAATAAAAATCCAACCAACCCGGTCCATATACACCACTACTTTTCCCTATTCATTCTAACGTAATTTTCCCTATTCATTCTAACGTAAACTCTGATGAATTTCTAATCCACAGAATTGAGGTTTTGCTATTAGCCGCCCCAAACAGTTGTCTGCTTGGAAATATTTGGCTCTCACATGTGAATTAATAAAAGTGTTGTCGGTTTTACATCTTCCACTTTCCTTTAGACTTCATTGTGATAGACCATATGGGTCAATTGATTACTTAACTCTTTACAAATTTATTTTTAATTTTTAATTCTATTTTTTTCTTATACATAAGAAATTTATTTTTTCACGTAAGAGATTTATTTTTTTTTATATATAAAGTCTATTACTTCGATGATCACTAAACTTTCGGAAATTATAAATCAAAGTCTTTTTCTTTTCATTTGCAACAAGAAAGTCACTCAACTATTTCTACTGTAGTCAAAGTTAAAATATCATGGTATAGCCAGTTTTTACACTGGTCAATGAAAAATAGTCAGCGTTTACCAAGTCAATGAAAAATAGCCACTATTTTGCTGCAACAGGGACCGGTCCAGTATAATATACGGGAGTTCTGGTGCATTTATGTACGAACTCCAGCATATTATGCTGGACCGGTATACTTTGCTAACTCCTGTAAAATTTGCGGGAGACTGGAGCACCAGTGCTCCAAACTCCAGTATATTATACTGGACAATTATACTTGCTGGAACTCCTGTAAAATTTACGGGAGTTCCAGCATAATTATGCTTGAACTCCTGTAAAATTTGCGAGAGTTCCAACATAGCTATCCTGGAACTCCCGTAAAATTTACGAGAGTTCAAGCATACTTATGCTGGAACTCCCGTAAAATTTACGGGCGTATATTTCCGGATTTTGAACAATGTTTTCTCTCGGATTTAAAGTGGCTAAATTTCAATAACTTTTGAAACTTGGCTATTTTTCAACGACCAACGATAAATCTGGTTATTTTTGAATTTCTCCCGTAGTCAAATGATCACCAACCGAATTTCTTAATATTTTCCATGGTAAAAGCTGACTTAACAGTCTACATAGACCTTTTATATTTTTGGACCACATAAAATAATTAACACCCAAACAAAATATAGAAACTCATTGATAAATCCAACCCGCCCTGCTAAAGGTTAACCCATCCGAAATAAGCTTTTATTCCTAGATGTAGGGATGTACATATGTCGGGTTGGTTCGGATTTTACAATCACCAAACCAAACCAATTGTGTCGGGTTATTAAATCTAAAGACCAAACCAAACCAATAAAACTCGGGTTTTTCGCTCTCGATTTTTTTCTGGTTTTCGGGTTATTCGGCTTTTTTCGAATTTTTTTTCCCAGTAAAATCTTCGTAGAACAAAACATATAAATTGTGCTTAAAATATTATATCTTTAATCCTAGTAAGATACAACTACATAAAGTATTTTCCAAGAAAATAAGTACAAAATATGAGATATGTCATGGCATTATCCTAAAATATTCAACAATAAAGTCAATAAAATTATGTAATATGAATATTCCTAATTAAAAAGTCATAATAAAAATAAACATAATCTAAAAGTGCTAAATCATGCTAAAATAAGTAGACTAATAAGGGATTATTAATTACATGACTAAACGCTAAAGAAAAAATAAAAGTAGGTTATGCATTTTTATCTAAATTATTGCTAAAAGAAAATAATATTCAATACATTCCCGTGCGTAATATTGAATTGAATGTCTTTTGTTAGCATTAATATTGATTTGATTTTGGTTTGGGCTTTTGTTAGCATTATTTAATTTACTAATATTAATGATTATAAAACTTATTGAAACATTTACAAGTTTTAAGTCCAACCTTGAAATAATACCTTAAAAGATAATTATGAATCTTTTTAAGAAATATTTATAAATTACATCGTAATAAGTATATTTATATACTAAATATATCTAAAATTTCTATATATATAATGTCGGGTTGGTTTGATTTTGGTTTGACTTTCTTTAGTTAAAACTAAACCAAACCAATTATGGTCGGGTTTTTTTTTTCCGGTTTGACTCGGATTATCGGATTGGTGCGGTTTGTCGGTTTCCTTTGTGCACCCCTACCTAAATGCTCTCTCTTCCAAAAATTCTTGGACTCATTATTATCTTATATAATTCTTTTCTTCTTCGTTTAAACCATCAGACTTTGTAACACATACTAATAAAACCAGTTACTGTTTTTCTTTACGTTTTCGTTTGCTTCATCTTATATTATACTTCATTTATTGCAATCCCATCCTATTTTTTATAAAGAAATTTTATCTCACTCCTTCTATATAGAAGCATCCATGTTGTTCTCCCTCGTATCCATTATTATGTTAAAGAGAAAAAATTCAGAGAATAAAAGACACAATGATGGAATCAAAACAATAATGAGAGAATCAAATGAGTCAAGAAAAATTGATAGTGTAACTTACAGAGAAAGACATTGATTGGACTATGGTGTACCAGATAGCTAAATAACTGCTCTTATTAAATAAATATTTTTAATACTAATAGGTTTAATTTTGGACTAGAGAAATCATAAAAAGTTCATCTGCCTGAGAGAACAAGAGCAGAGTTTTATAATATAATAATGGGTCTGAGGGTTTTCGAAAGAGAGATGTCTTTAGGAGTAAAGTTTATTGAATTCGGGCGTATTTAACTTTAATGATCAAGTTGGGTTTATTTTTGTTTTGGTGATAATTATTTTATGTGGCAAAAATTATAAAAAGTCCAAGTGAACTGTTAAGTCAACTTTTTTCGTTGGAAATATTTAAAAAGTATCAGTGTGTAATAGGGATACTTGTGTGACTTTCTTATTACAAATGAATAAAAAGTAATTTTGCTCCATAATTTTCAATAGTTGAATAATTACCTAGTAATGAATTCTTTACACTTAAGAAATCTAAAAAGGTTATTTTTTTAATTTTAAAATTGTAAAAGAACATGATATAGAAATAGCACTCATAAAGTCCAGAATATATATAAAGAAAGAAAAGAATAGAGTTAGGGAATTTTGGTTTTCAAAATGGAGACTACCACATAAATTCAATAAAATGTATAGGCGTTTCAATTTTTCTTCTCCTTTTAAAGTCTATTTAAAGAGAATTTAGTACTTGAGTTGAATGGGTAGTTTTATGTTTAAGAATTGGCATAATACATAATTATTTCTTTGGCTTTGTTTTACTGTACCAGTTGCACCATCATATTTTGCGAGGTCCTACAATACCTTATATTTGTTTGAATTGGTATTAGTTCATAAAAAATAAAACTTCTCAATACAATAACAACAACAACTCATTTAGTGAGATCTGGGGAGGGTAGTGTGTACGCAGACCTTGTCCCTATCCTGGGATAGAGAGGTTGTTTCCAAATAGACCCCGGCATACTTCCCTCCAAAAACTTTCCATCTTGCTCTTGGGAAAACTCGAACTCATAACCTCTCGGTTGGAAATTGGGGTTGCTTACCATCAGAGCAACCCCTCTTCTCAATAATATTTTTAAATTATTTCGTTTTTAGTTTTATAATCGTTTTTTTATTAATTTTTTTTACTTTTCCATTTTTCTAGTTTACCTTTTTTTTTTTCTTCTTTTTTCCCGACTAATATCCCATCTTTCTCACGGATAAAAATGAAAAATCCGGCGATTTAACAGAAAATATCACTATAGAAAAAGAAAAGCCATCATCTCCAAGAAAGAAAGCCACCAAATATCAACCCACTCCAAAACAATCCACTTTTAAATAAAATTTTGCGGCGGTTTCTAGAGCAGAAAGAGGAAAACCATCGAAAATGAACAGAAAGTCATCGGCTATCCGTCTCCTAAAATCTTCGCTGAACCCTCAACCGAAAAATCATCCTTTTCATTCATCATCACCACCAGTTAAACACAATCAGACCCAAAAATAAGTGAAATAACCTCAAACTACCACTATAAAGACATCTAAATCAACCACTTTTACTCTAAATTTTCACCAACAAACGTTTAAAATCTTACTCCCTTCGTTTCAATTTATGTGAACCTGTTTGACTGAGCTCGGAGTTTAAGAAAAAATAAAGATTTTTGAAATTTGTGGTCCTAAACAAATCAAAAAGGGGCCCGAATTATTTGTGTGGTTATAAAAGTTTCTCATTAAGGGTAGAATTGTAAGATTAAGCTAAATTATTACTAAAGTTAAAAAAGAGTTATTTTTTTAGAACGTATCAAAAAGGAAATAAGTTTACATAAACTAGAACGAGAATAATATTTTAGGTAATAAGAAGTGGTCGAGGATCTGGGTGGAAAAGAAAGAACAGGAAAATAGAAGGAAGAAAGAGAAAGAAACGAAAATCGAATGGAGATGCTAGAAGTGGGAAGAAGGTGTGATGAAGCCGGGGAGATGGGAAAATTTCTGATGAGTTTTCTGACATTGTTTGACTCAAAAGTTATTGAATACTTTTCGGGCAAATCAATCAATATAGATGAAGGGGTAAATTGTAATCGAAGATAATAGACTCTAGGATAATCTTTGTAATTGATCTGAGCAGCGATAATATAAATTAGGGAAAAAGGGAGAGGATGGCAATCTTCGAGAGATGAGAGATGCAGTTTTTAGAGAGATAAAAGAGAGAGACAATGTTAGAGAGATCCTGTATTAATAATAATGAATCCAATACTTTTTATACAGCTCAGACCCTATTTATATAGCAAAGGGTCTATATTTAAATACTTAAAAGACAAAAATAAAGTGCACGCTGTAGAAGGGACGGCGTAGTCATGAGGTCGTCCCCCGTATTATCCCCAAGTCATCCTTTTAACCGGATTCGGGTATGTACGGTTGGTCGTGCTTTCTTAGAGATGTGGTCAGTCAAAATCGATCCCATATAGTTAGTCCCTCCGCTCGTCGGGGTCGCGGCGAAATGCGTCCTCAAAGGGTGGAATCAATACCTTCATTTAGGGAGAGTTTGACCTTATCAAAGAACTGTGATGTGACAGGTATGAAACAGTCATCATGACTGTCAAATCACCAAAACCTAATGCCTTTCCCCGTGTGATGTCAGCCTCCACTGGCGTTATCATTATGCTTATTCTCGAGGCAGGGGATCAACAGCTCTGGCGCTTGGTTTCCAGAGCTGGTTCGAATTCTGCCTCTTCGATTCTGGCACCTCCCAACCCTATAAATAGGGGGAGGGTTTAACTTGATTCAAACTTTTGATCATTTGCAAAAACGTTTCATCCTTTTAGTGTATATTTCCTCCTTCTGGTGCATTTTCTCCTGATCGAGAATCTTCCTCCCTTTTGTTGTGTTATGCGTAACCCTTTTTCTTTTATCGAGATCATGCCTAAACCTTGCCGAGGCAACGAGAGGATCCCCGCGGCTGCCCCATTGAACGTGCCACCGCCTTTCGATAGTGGAAGGGTGGAGGAGGAAGAGGACATGAGTCCTCTTACTGTTGGAGCGATGTTGCCGCAACGTACCCTATCTCGAAGTGAATTTAGTAAGGACTCTCCCGTTCCAGCTCCAGAGTTTTCCGAGTCATTGCAAAATCACTTGGATGACCTCCGTGTGAAGTACAACATACCTGCTCAGGTAGAGATGATTCCGGCGGAGAGGGATCATGTGGATGTTCATAGGCCGGGGTATTGCACTTTTTATGAGTATCCATTTTTGATTGGTTACAGCCTTCCTCTTTTCCCCTTGGCAGAGGAGTTTTGCCGATTCTACAATGTCTGTCTGGCTCAACTTACGACGTACACTCTGAAGGTACTTTGGCTATTGATTAAATACGCGGAGTTGGCCAAATGTGAAGTCACGGTCCATCACCTCCTACAACTGTTTAGCGCCTGCTATTTAAGAGGAACCATGGTACATCTGCGAGGCTGTGGTACGAGAGGATTAGTGGTCAAGACCGACGATCGGGCGAGTCATGGCTTTTGGCGCAAATATTATTTCATTAGGACTAAGCACTTGGTCTCTGATCCCACCGGATTTCCAGAGAGGTAGAATTCAACACGTAAGCATTGCGGTTCATTATATTTCTTGTCGTTTGTGACCTTTGTGATTCTAACCTTTATATTGCAGCTATGGCCCATCCTCCTCAGCTCGTTTCCAATCTTACGAGATGGGTTGCCGGCCTGCTACCTTACGCGGAAGAGACCCGCACTTGGCCTGCCTTTATGCGACGTTATAGCCCCAAAGTCTCTTCAGGTAGATTTTCAGTTTTTGGCTAGGCAAAGTTTGTGACCCCGCTTAACCCCTTTTTTTAGGCGACAGGTCGAGGCACTTCGAGAAAGAGGGTGGCAGTCCCCATTTCCGCATGGTCCAACGTCGCTTTGGACGCTCAAGACATGTTGGTCGAGTCTGTCCAAGGGGATCTTTCTCCAGATCCTTTACAGGGGCTACATCCACGACTATGGTTATGTGGGAGTCGGCATCATTGGCGCCGGCTCTGCAATCTGTGGATGAACCCTCCGACGGTAAGGAGTCGCCAGAAAGAAAGCGGAGGAGGCTTAAGAAAGGTAAGGCGGTTGCTACCGAAACCGGGTGGGGTGAGGTGCCGCGACCGATGCCCATACCTTCGTTCATGGCCGACGTCATTTTTTCGCGGAGGTCGGCTCAACAGAGGGGTACCGTTCCAGGCGCCAGTTCTGCACATACCGTCGAGGGGGGGTCATCGACCAACATCGAGGGCCTGGCGATGAAGTAGAGGAATCGAACTCCGACATTGCTCAGGGGATGTTGACGAGTTTGTGGGTGGTCTTACCCACGTGGAGATGACGACGGATGGCTCCGACCATCGTATTACGATTTCGGCGGCTTACAACTTGCTGTCGAACAACGAGCAGGCTACTTTGGCCCTCACCCTATTGTGTGCCAACTGTGAGAGCAAGGCGCTCAGTATGGTGGGTGACGCGGAGCTATCCCGAAGGGTTTCCGGCATGGCTTTGCAAGTACTCTTTATTCCCCTTTCTCCCTTCCGTGTTTTGTTAGACTGACCTGAGGTGTGCTTACTTCTGCTTTCTCTCTTCTTTTTCAGACCCTTGTTTTGGAGGTGGAGAGGGGACACCGTGATCAGAAACAGACTACCCTCTTCAAGAAGATGTTAAAAAAGTATTGGAGGTACCACTCAAAGCATAGAGCGAAAGTCGACCGGGGACAGTCCCAGTCGGAACGCAGAGGAGCCGAGCTGGAGGAGGCAGATAGCAAGCTGATGAAAGTCGTGGCTCGCAACAATTAGTTGGAGGAGCTCCTTAGGGCAAGAGATGAAGAGCTCGAGTTGAGCCGTGGGGTGGCGGCGAAGAATGTCAACCTGCAACGGAGGGTGGCGGATCTGATTGACGAACTCGACGCCAAGGTGGCGGAGATCAACAGGCTTTCTCGGCCTTCCTCGTCTCACCTCTCGCCTGATCAGAGTGCGTGCCATAGTGCACATGAAATGGGGATTTTTGCAGAGGCTAAGCTCGACGTGTATAGCGAGCTTCATACTGTGGGTCGGGCGACCGAGGAAGAAGTTCGGGTATGGAGGAACGAGGCTCGCGCTGCTCGTGAAGCTTGTGGTTATTACCCCGACTCTCCTAATGGAGAGGGTCCTGCTTCCGAAGATGTTAACCACCTTGACTCCACTTCCTGGTATAATGATGCTTTCCACTCGGAGGGTGACAGGCAATTATGAGGTTTGTAATGTAGATTTTGGCTTGTACAGTGTGTTAGGGACTCGTCTGCGGGGGTGAATGTACAAATATATTTTTGTTGTAATATAATTTTTACTTTTGCTACTTTGTCCATTTGTCGTAATGCTTAGCCTTTGTAGAGGTTGTTTTTGTCGTTCGTCAAACGGTCATGCCGTGGTTCGAACGAGGTCGAACTTGTATCGATGGCCTTAGCCATTAGGATGTTACTTTGACTTTCGTCGAAGTAGTATCCGTCGTGGTTCGAGCGAGGTCGAACTGGCGTCGATGGCCTTAGCCATTAGGATGTTACTTTGACTGTCGTCGAAGTAATATCCGTCATAGTTCGAGCGAGGTCGAACTGGCATCGATGGCCTTAGCCATTAGGATGTTACTTCGACTTTCGTCGAAGTAATATCCGTCATGGTTCGAGCAAGGTCGAACTAGCATCGATGGCCTTAACCATTAGGATGTTACTTCAACTGTCGTCGAAGTAGTATCCGTTGTAGTTCGAGCGAGGTCGAACTGGCATCGATGGACTTAGCCATTAGGATGTTACTTTGACTATCGTCGAAGTAGTATCCATCGTGGTTCGAGCGAGGTCAAACTGGCATCGATGGCCTTAGACATTAGGATGTTACTTCGACTGTCGTCGAAGTAGTATCCGTCATGGTTCGAGCGAGGTCGAACTGGCGTCAATGGCCTTAGCCATTAGGGTGTTACTTCGACTATCGTCGAAGTAGTATCCATCGTGGTTCGAGCAAGGTCGAACTAGCGTCGGTGGCCTTAGCCATTAGGATGTTACTTCGTCTATCATCTAAGTAGTATCCGTCGTGGTTCGATCGAGGTCGAATTGGCGTCGATGGCCTTAGCCATTAGGATGTTACTTCGACTGTCGTCAAAGTATTATCCATCGTGGTTCGAGCGAGGTCGAACTGGCGCCGATGGCCTTAGCCATTAGGATGTTATTTTGACTGTCGTGGAAGTAGTATCCATCGTGGTTCGATCGAGGTCGAACTGGTGCCGATGGCCTTAGCCATTAGGATGTTACTTTGACTGTCGTCGAAGTAGTGTTCCTCATGGAATGTAGATTAACTCTTGTTAGTGTAATGGAGATTTCATTTGGTCAATTGAGAATTCGATTCAGACAGTGGAGAATAATGGAGAATTCTTGTTCATGCGATGGAGAATAATGGAGAGTTCTGTTCATATAATGGAGAATTCTGTTCGTACAATAGAGAATTCTAATCCTACAATGGAGAATAATGGATAACTCTATAGTAGTTCCTTCACCATGTGGGCCTGCGGACCGTGTCGGTTGGCCAATATGGTGAACTTGCGCTCCTGTTCCATTAGGTATCCCCTTCGCCGCCTCGTTAAAAACCTCCCCAAGAAAACCAAATTGGGACAAAACTCGGGCGAGGGAAAAAGAGTACGACTTGGGAGATGTCAGAAGTGGAAGTATTTGAGATGGGTGATGTTCCAATTGTTTTGGAGTGGTTTTCCCTCCATCGTTTCTAGTTGGAATGCTCCTTTGTCTGCTGCTACTGTGATTTTGTATGGTCCGTCCCAATTGGTCCCTAACTTTCCTTCGTTTGGGTCTTTCGATGCCAGTGTTTTGGCTTTGAGGATGTAGTCGCCGACTTTGAGCGGCCTTACTCTGGCTTTCTTATTGTAATATCTTTCTACCTACTGTTTTTGGGCTGCCGTTCTTATATGGGCCATGTCTCTTCATTCTTCGTCTTCGTCTAGGTCTTGCAACCTGCTTTCATCGTTGTCTGCTCCGCTGGTATGGGAGTATCTCAGGCTTGGTTCTCCGATCTCGACGGGTATGACTGCATCAATCCCGTAGACCAGTGAGTACGGTGTTTCTCCCGTACTGGACTTGGGCGTAGTCCAGTATGCCCACAATACTTCGGGTAGTAATTCGGGCTACAGCCCCTTGGCTTCTTCGAGCTTCTTTTTCATTATGTTCAATATTGTTTTGTTGGAAGACTCAGCTTGGCCGTTAGCGGCGGGATGATACGGAGCGGAGAGTATCCGCTTGATGTGCCATTTCTCGAAGAATTCGGTTGTTTTTCTACCGATGAACTGAGACCCATTATCGCAGCTGATTTCTTTGGGGATGCCGAAATGGCATATGATATTTTTCCATATGAAGGCGATGACCTCTTGCTCACTTATTTGTGCGTACGCACCTGCTTCCACCCATTTAGAAAAATAATCAGTTAAAACTAACAGAAAGCGTACCTTTCCTCGTCCTGCTGGTAGGGGGACGACTATATCCATCCCCCATTTTATGAACGGCCACAGCGAGGTGACTGAATGGAGGAGTTCCCCTGCCTGGTGTATCATGGGGGCGTACTTTTGGCACTGTTCACATCTTCGGACATAGTCCATGCCTCTTTCTTCATGGTGGGCCAATAGTAGCCGGCACGGATAAGGCATCGGGCAAGGGCACAGTTCCCTGTATGGAAGCCACAATGGCCTTCATGTACCTCTTCTAATACTTGATTTGTTTGATGTGGCCTGAGATATTTAGCAAGGGGACCACCTAACGTTCTCTTGTAGAGATCGTGATTTATCAGGCTGTACCGGGCAGCTTGCACTCGGAGTTTCTTGGATTTTTTTTGTCGCGTGGGAGAGTTCCCTCCTGTAGGTAGGATACAAACTGGTTGTGCCAATCCCAAGTTAGGTTTAAAGAGAATACCTCGACGTGGGTGACGACCGAATGGAGGAGGGTGACCACATTTTATTTGTTGATATTTTTGGTAGCTGCTGCCAGTTTGGCTAGGCTATCTGCCTCAATGTTTTGCGCTCTGGGAATTTGCTCGAAGCGACATTCGTCGAACTCAGGCATCAACTTATGGATTTCTGACTGATATTATTGTATCCTTTGCTCTTTGATTTGGTAAGTCCCGATGACTTGATTTATGACGAGTTGAGAGTCGCAGTGGAGGATGAGTCGACGTGATCCGTATTTGATGGATAGTTTCATGCCTGCAATCACAGCCTCATATTCGGCCTCGTTGTTAGTCATCTCGGGGCATCATATGGACTGGCGAATTACTTCGCCTGTGGAGACTTTGAGGACGAGTCCCAGTCCCAATCCCGAGGCATTCGCAGCGCCGTCAGTGTAGAGGGTCTAGAGGTCCGTGTGAGTAGAGGTGCGGAGGGCCTCTTGTTCCACCTCTGTAAATATCCCTATGCTGAAGTCGGCGACAAAGTCGGTGAGCACCTGCGACTTGATGGCGGTCCTTGGGTGGTAGGTTATGTCATGCTTGCTAAGCTTTATGTCCTATTTAGTGAGTCTACCCGGGAGCTTGGGTTTATGTAGGATGCCCCTCAGAGGGAAGGTTCTTATTACCTTTATGGGGTGGCATTGAAAATAAGGTCTGAGCTTTCGTGAAGCTACGACTAATGCCACAGCCAGTTTTTCGAGGTGCGGGTACCTCGTTTCGGCATCTATTAAAGTCTTGCTAATATAGTAAATAGGGGATTGCGTACCTTTGTTTTCGTGGACCAAGACGGCACTGACAACGACTTTGGACACCGCCAGATACATAAGTAGGCACTTGTCTGGATCTGCTTTGATGAGTAGTGGTGGCGATGATAGATATGCCTTCAATTTCCTTAGTGGTTCGATGCATTCCTCGTTCCATTGCAACCCACGATCTTTCCTCAGCACACTGAAGAATTTGTGGCATCTGTCCGAGGATCGTGAGATAAACCTGGACAAAGTGGCTATTCGCCCTGTTAGTTTATGTACCTACTTCTTGCTATTCAAAATCTTAGGTATCGTGTCTATGGCCTTGATCTGGTCCGGGTTGACTTCGATACTTCGCTGTGATACGAGAAAACCCAGGAATTTTCCCGAGGCCACGCCGAAGGCGCATTTTTCCGGGTTCAACTTTATCCCATCCTGCCTTAGTATCTCGAAGGCTTGCTTTAAATGGTGATATGGTCCTCCTTCTTTGCCGACTTCACTAGTATGTCGTCGATGTAGACCTCCATTGTTATACCGAGCTATTATTTGAAAATCTTGGTGACCAACCTTTGGTACGTTGCACCCGCGTTTTTGATCCCGAAGGGCATTACCTTGTATTAGTATGTCTCTTGATGGGTGATGAAAGTTGTCTTTTCTTGGTCCTCTTCAGCCATCAGGATCTGGTTATAGCTAGAGTAGGCGTCCAAGAAGCTTAGCAGTTCGTGCCCCGCTGTTGCATCTATCAGCTGATCGATATGGGGCAATGGGAAAGAGTCCTTTGGGCATGCCTTGTTCAGGTCAGTGAAGTCTACGCACATTCTCCATTTCCCACATTTCTTTTTAACCATGACCATGTTGGCGACCCATTGGGGGTACTTCAATTCTCTGATGGAACCGTTGGCTAGTAGTCTCTCTACTTCTTCACTGACTGCCTCGTTGATCGCGGCGTTGAATTTCCTCCTTATTTGCCGTACGGGCGGATGAAGTGGATCAACATTCAGCTTGTGAGTGGCAATGTCTTTTGGAATCCCCGGTATATCTGAATGGGAGAAGGCAAATAAATTTATATGGTTAGTTAAGAATTCATGGTACTTACCTGGGTTGGAGAGGTTGTGCCTGATGTAGGCTCTTTTTAAACTATCAGTGTTGTCCAGCTGGACCGGGTCAAGATCCTCGACTGTCGCTTTGCAAGCTTCTTGCTATGCTTCCACGCTTGCTCCTTTCAGCTGCTTGGTATGAGTGCAGTCTTTGGCGATCCGGTAACATTCTTAGGCGCGTGGCTTACCCCGGATACTGAATATTCCCCACAGTGGGAAACTTGATTACATGATAGAGACTCGAGGGGATGACTCGCATGGCGTGAATCCACGGACGCCCTATGATGACGTTGTAAGCCGTTTCCTGGTTCATAATGTGGAATGTGGTTTCCAGTGTGATTCCTCCCGCCAAAACTGGTAGTGATATCTCTCCGAAGGTCTGCTCTACTGCATTCTTAAAACCTGTTAGCGTTATGCAACGCGGTATCACCTTATCTTCGAGCCTCATTTGCATGAGTACCCTCGGGTGGATAATACACGTGCCATTTCCATCGTCTATCATGATTCTTTTTACGTTAGTATCATCAATGCGTAAAGTTATAACTAAAGCATCGTAATGAGGGAAAGACAAACTGTCGGCATCAGACTTATCGAAGGTGATACTATCTTCGAAGTCATCATACCGTTCGTGAGCGATTGTGCGCTTCAACTTGTGTGTGGTGGTGAACTTTACATGGTTGATGGCCGAGTCATCGCTGCCACCAACGATCATCTGTATGGTGCATGCTGGAGAAGGCGGCTTCGGCGGTCCTTGGGATTGATCGCGTCCCCTAGCGAAATTAGCTCTCCCTTTATCGCTAAGCATCTCCTTTAGGTATCTATGGTTCAACATTCTGACCACTTCCTGTCGTAGACCTATGCAATCTTCGGTCTATGCAGTCTTCGGTCTTGTGTCCCCTTTCCTGATGGAATTCGCATAAGACGTTTAACCTCCTCGCACTAGGCTCTGATTTCATTTTCTGCGGCCATTGTACCTTCGTGCCCAGCTTCTCCAATGTGTACACTATTTCTGAAGGTGAGACACAAAAGTGATGAGTCGATAATAATAGAGGCATACCTCTTTCATTCCGAAGCGAGGCGGCGTGTCGTTGCCAGGCGTCTGGATGTCTCGGAGGAGGCGGATTAGGGACTCTGACGTAGGGCTGATGCATTTCTCTGTTGAATCGTAGGAGTGGTTCCCGTTGCCCGTCATTACATTGATCCCTCCTAACTTCTGATTTCACCGATGTCAGTCGTTGGGTTGTACCATTAAGATCGTCTTCGTCTGCTCTTACTTCTGCACAGTAGGCATTGTGGATCTCTTTCCACATAGTGGGGGGATACTTCATGAGTCGATTGAGCAGCTTCTTAGTTTCTTTCGACCCATCTCTATTTAACCCGTTCTGGAAAGCAGCGACTGCCATTCCTTCTGATACGTTCGGCAAGCCCATTCTTTCCCTGTTGAATCGTGCCAGGAAGTCCCTAAGTCCTTCGCTCGTTGTTTGCCTGATTGCAAAGATATCGTTGACCCTTGATTCAGCCTTCTTTTCCCCTGCATGGGCGGTGGCAAACTTATCTGCCATCTCTTCGAACACCGATATCGAACTTGCTGGTAGTTGAGAGTACCATGTTAGCGATCCTCCTATCAAAGTTTCACCAAACTTTTTCAGCAACACGGACGGCACCTGCTCTTTTGATAAGTCGTTGCCTTTTACAGCGGTTACATAATGGACCAGATGATCTTCCGGATCTGTGGTCCGGTCATATATTCTCATGTATGGGGGCATCTTGAAGGTTTTAGGGATCAGGTGAGGAGCAGCTTCCTCACTATATGGTTGCTGGACGAACCTTCCACGTCACGTTTTGGCAGTAGCTTAGGAGCACCAGGTATTTTGTCTAACCTTTCCTGGTGCTCCTTCATTTGATCACTAAGCACTATATTCTCGTTCTCCATTTCTTCTATTTTCCTAAGAATGGTCGCGAGTGCATTATCGCTTGCGTTGATATCGGTGTGGGCGCTGCTTCTCTGTATAACACTTGGTTTACCGGCGGCAGCCGCGATTTCCGTCGTTGAGGAGTCTTTAAGATTTCCTTGAGATGGTTTCTCGAGCATGTCACTTAGAGTGTTCGTCAACCATTCCTCTAGTAGCTTTTTGACTACTGGGGGCGTTTCCATTGTTGCAGACGTTGAAGCCCCTCTTTCATACAAGATCGTTAGATCTTCGAGTGAAGAGGGTGAAATCTTTTCCTCCGAAACACTACTTGGTATTACGTTCGCAACATTTTCTCTGTCGGCATCGTTGAGGGGGCCTATGAGGTTGGTTGAGACATCTGCTATCATCTTCAGCCTTGATTCTTTATCTGCCATTTGTTGGTTCTACTGAGTTTGAAGGATAGTGATTGTTGTTCTTGATATCCTAGATGTGAACTATGATTTCGACTATCAAAATCCCTACAGACGGCGTCAAATTGTTTGACTCAAAAGTTATTGAATACTTTTCGAGCAAATCAATCAATATAGATGAAGGGGTAAATTGTAATCGAAGATAATAGACTCTAGGATGATCTTTGTAATTGATCTGAGCAGCGATAATATAAATTAGGGGAAAAGGGAGAGGATGGAAATTTTCGAGAGATGAGAGATGCAGTTTTTAGAGAGATAAAAGAGAGAGACAATCTTAGAGAGATCCTATATTATTAATAATGAATCCAATGCTTTTTACACAGCTCAGACCCCCTTTATATAGCGAAGGGTCTATATTTAAATACTTAAAAGACAAAAATAAAGTACACGCTGTAGAAGGGACGACGTAGTCATGAGGACGTCCCCCGTATTATTCCCAAGTTATCCTTTTAACCGGATTCGCGTATGTACGGTTGGTCGTGCTTGCTTAGAGATTTGGTCAGTCAGAATCGACCTAATACAGTTAGTCCCTCCGCTCATCGGGGTTGCAGCGAGATGCGTCCTCAAAGGGTGGAATCAATACCTTCATTTTGGGAGAGTTTGACCTTATCAAAGGACTGTGATGTGACAGGTATGAAACAATCATCATGACTGTCAAATCACCAAAACCTAATGTCTTTCCCCGTGTGATGTCATCCTCCACTGGCGTCATCATTATGCGCATTCTCGAGGCAGGGTATCAACAGCTCTGGTGCTTGGTTTCCCGTGCTGGTTTGAATTCTCCCTCTTCGATTCTGGCACCTCCCAACTCTATAAATAGGGGGAGGGTTTAATTTGATTCAAACTTTTGATCATTTGCAAAAATGTTTCATCCTTTTAGTGTATATTTCCTCCTTCTGGTGCATTTTCTCCTGATCGAGAATCTTCCTCCCTTTTGTTGTGTTATGCGTAACCCTTTTTCTTTTATCGAGATCCTGCCTAAACCTCGCCGAGGCAACGACAGGATCCCGGTGGCTTCCCCATTGAACGTGTCATCGACTTTCGATGGTGGAAGGGTGGAGGAGGAAGAGGACATGAGTCCTCTTACTGTTGAAGCGCTGCTGTCGCAACGTACCCTATCTCGAAGTGACTTTAGTAAGGACTCTCTCGTTCTGGCTCCAGAGTTTTCCGAGTCATTGCAAAATCACTTGGATGACCTCCGTCTGAAATACAACATACCTGCTCAGGTAGAGATGATTCCGGCGGGGAGGGATCATGTGGATGTTCATAGGCCGGGGTATTGCACTTTTTACGAGTATCCATTTTTAATTGGTTACAGCCTTCCTTTTTTCCCCTTGGCAGAGGAGTTTTGCCGATTCTACAATGTCTATCTGGCTCAACTTACGACGTACACTCTGAAGGTGCTTCGGCTATTGACTAAGTACGCGAAGTTGGCCAGATGTGAAGTCACGGTCCATCACCTCCTACAACTGTTTAGCGCCTGCTATTTAAGAGGAACCATGGTACATCTGCAAGGCCGTGGTACGAGAGGATTAGTGGTCAAGACCGACGACCGGGCGAGTCATGGCTTTTGGAGCAAATATTTTTTCGTTAGGACTGAGCACTTGGTCTCCGATCCCGCTGGATTCCCAGAGAGGTGGAATTCAACACGTAAACATTGCGGTTCATTACATTTCTTGTCATTTGTGACCTTTGTGATTCTAACCTTTATATTGCAGCTATGGCGCATCCGCCCCGGCTCGTTTCCAATCTTAGGAGATGGGTTGCCGACCTGCTACCTTACGCGGACGAGACCCGCACTTGGCCTGCCTTTATGCGACTATATATCCCCAAAGTCTCTTTAGGTAGATTTTTAATTTTTGGCTAGGCAAAGTTTGCGACCCCGCTTACCCCCTTTTTTTTAGGCGACAGGTTGAGGCGCTTCGAGAAAGAGGGTGGCAGTCCCTATTTTTACATGGTCCAACGTCGCTTTGGACGCTCAAGACATGTTGGTCAAGTCTGTCCAAGGGGATCTTTCTCCAGCTCCTTTACAGGGGGCTATATCCACGACTATGGTTATGTGGGAGTCGGCATCATTGGCGCCGGCTCTGCAATCTGTGGATGAACCCTCCGACGGTGAGGAGTCGCCGGAAGTTAGCGGAGGAGGCTTGAGAAAGGTAAGGCGGTTGCTACCGAAACCGAGAGGGGTGAGGTGCCGCAACCGATGCCTAGACCTTCGTTCATGGCCGATGCCATTTTTTCGCGGAGGTCGTCTCAACAGAGGGGTATCGTTCCAGGCGCTAGTTCTGCACATACCATCGAGGGAGGGTCATCGACCAACATCGAGGGCCTGCCGATGAAGCAGAGATATCGAACTCCGACATTGCTCTAGGGATGTTGACGAGTTTGTGGGTGGTCTTACCCACGTGGATATGACGACGGATGGATCCGACCATCGTATTACGATTTCGGCGGCTTACAACTTGCTGTCGAACAACGAGCAGGCTGCTTTGGCCCTCACCCTATTGTGTGCCACCTTTAAAAGCAAGGCGCTCAGTTTGGTGGGCGACGTGGAGCTATCCCGAAGGGTTTCCGGAATGGCTTTGCAAGTACTCTTTATTCCCCTTTCTCCCTTCTGTGTTTTGTTAGACTGACCCGAGGCGTGCTTACTTATGCTTTCTCTCTTCTTTTTCAGATCCTTGTTTTGGAGGTGGAGAGGGGACACCGTGAGCAAAAACGGACTACCCTCTTCAAGAAGATGTTAAAAAAGTATCGGAGGTACCACTAAAAGCATAGAGCGGAAGTCGACCGGGGACAGCCCCAGTCGGAACGCAGAGGAGCCGAGCTGGAGGATGCAGATAGCGAGCTGATGAAAGTCGTGGCTCGCAACAGTGTGTTGGAGGAGCTCCTTAGGGCAAGAGATGAAGAGCTCGAGTTGAGCCGTGGGGTGGCGGCGGAGAATGTCATCCTGCAACAGAGGGTGGTGGATCAGACTGCCGAACTCGACGCCAAGGTGGCGGAGATCAACAGGATTTCTCGGCCTTCCTCGTCTCACCCCTCGCCTGATCAGAGTGCATGCCATAGTGCGTATGAAATATGGATTTTTGCGGAGGCTAAGCTCGACGTGTATAGCGAGCTTCATGCTGCGGGTCGGGTGACCGAGGAAGAAGTCCGGGTGCGGAGGAACGAGGCTCGCTCTACTCGTGAAGCTACTGGTTATTACCCCGACTCTCATGATGGAGAGGGTCCTGCTTCCGAAGATGTTAACCACCTTGACTCCACTTCCTGGTATAATGATGCTTTCCACTCGGAGGGTGACAGGCAATTATGAGGTTTGTAATGTAGATTTTGGCTTGTACAGTGTGTTAGGGACTCGTCTGCGGGGGTGAATGTACAAATATATTTTTGTTGTAATATAATTTTTACTTTTGCTGCTTTGTCCATTTGTCGTAATGCTTAGCCTTCGTAGAGGTTTTTTTTGTCGTTCGTCAAATGGTCGTTCCGTGGTTTGAATGAGGTCGAACTTGTATCGATGGCCATAGCCATTAGGATGTTACTTTGACTTTCGTCGAAGTAGTATCCGTCGTGGTTCGAGCGAGTTCGAACTGGCGTCGATGGCCTTAGCCATTAGGATGTTGCTTTGACTGTTGTCGAAGTAATATCCGTCATAGTTCGAGTAAGGTCGAACTGGCGTCGATATCCTTAGCCATTAGGATGTTACTTCGACTGTCGTCGAAGTAATATTCGTCATAGTTCGAGCGAGGTCGAACTGGCATCGATGGCCTTAACAATTAGGATGTTACTTCGACTGTCGTCGAAGTAGTATCCGTTGTGGTTCGAGTGAGGTCAAACTGGCATCGATGGCCTTAGCCATTAGGATGTTACTTCGACTGTCATCGAAGTAGTATCCGTCGTGGTTCGAACGAGGTTGAACTGGCATCGATGGCCTTAGACATTAGGATGTTACTTCGACTGTCGTCGAAGTAGTATCCATCATGGTTCGAGCGAGGTCGAACTGGCGTCGATGGCCTTAGTTATTGAATACTTTTCGAGCAAATCAATCAATATTGATCAAGGGTAAATCGTAATCGAAGATAATAGACTCTAGGATGATCTTTGTAATTAATCTGAGCAGCGATAATATAAATTAGGGGAAAAGGGAGAGGATGGCAATCTTCGAGAGATGAGATATGCAGATTTTAGAGAGATAAAAGAGAGAGACAATGTTAGAGAGATACTGTATTATTAATAATGAATCCAATGCCCTTTACACAGATCAGACCCCCTTTATATAGCGAATGGTCTATATTTAAATACTTAAAAGACAAAAATAAAGTACATGCTGTAGAAGGGACGACGTGGTCATGAGGTCGTTCCCCGTATTATCCCAAGTCATTCTTTTAACCGGATTCGCGTATGTACACTTGGTTGTGCTTTCTTAGAGACGTGGTCAGTCAAAATCGGTCCCATACAGGCATAGAGAAGAAAACAAGAAGAAAGAAAAAAAAAAAAAAAAAAAAAAAAAAAAAAAAAAAAAAAAAATAAAACATTCAAAACAATAATGAAGAAAAATGGTCAAATGTATTGATTTTGGACATCTGATGCGCCTAACTTTCGTGCAAACACAATACATGCCATGTGGGCTCAAATGGTTTATTTATTTCACTTCAAACAATATTAGGGATTATATTATTCTCGCAAAGTATGAAGGTTTAACCGATAAAGTGAGAAAATCCCAAGAGAGTGATTATATATTATCTTTTTTCGTCTTAACTATACGAGTGAGCATTAAAAACATAAAAGGTTGGACTTGTTTTCTTCTTAAATTAACCATTGAAGTAGACATAAAGATGATTTATTTAATTCATTTAACAAAATTTAGTTTCCCCTAATGCTTTGTCGAAATGAAAGTATACTAGGTACATGTTTAATTATAAAACGTCACACTTGAATTTATACGTGGTTTCTAGACAAGTGAATTAGTTCCATCATAAAATAATAAAATAATTAGAAAAATATGCAATACTTAACCTTCAAATGAAGATAAAATAGCATAAACAATGATTCCAGGAGCAAGGCTTCCAACAGGGATGAAATCAAGGAACAAGAAGGTAAAAATATATAGAGCTTTGGATTGATTATAGCATAAGTTTACCAGAAAATTCGTGTCGTTCACTATTTATAGCTGTACCTAGGCAACAAGGTCCTAGGATTATTTTCTTTTTTAGTGTCAATTATGAGGGCCATTGAAGAAGGTGTATCGGTGAGCATAAATTATAAATTTTCTGTAATGGGCAGTGCACTAAATACTGTGGAATATTCTCTATTGAATGCTATCGGGCGGAGTGTGTTTATTGCATCTTCACGAGTGTCATTCATTCCTGTGGGCAAGCAGAAGTATTTCTTTTGGTGCTACCTATCCTCTGGTTTTATCTCCACGAGTCACTCTCTTATACGACCACTTGGCATAGCATATTTTACCCTATACAGATAGCCCCCATGCTTTTTGGTGATATAACTTTGTGTCACCAGGAATTGTTAGAAATATTCTATTTGGCGGGAATTACTCTGACGTCCTCTGAAAAGCTTCTGACGGTTGATTAGACACATGTCTCTGCGCATTTAATGCCTCAAACACGCATCATTCCACGATTCAGCATAATTTTTGCCGGTTATCGAGATAATAATGGCCACAAACTTAGCCGCCTAGACCTTTACTTATAAGTATGAACCTCTTTCATTCATACTCTATAATTCTCAAAACTATCTCAAACTTCCTTCATTCAACTGGTATTATGTTCTTCAACTTTTCTTTAACTCTCATCAAACTAAAAAAAAAAACTTTTCCGTATTCCATAACATACAATGACTTCTTCTTCAAAATATACCGGTTCTTCTAAGAACAAAAACAAATCGAGGGCACCGCACCTCCAACTGTGAGCACCATCATCCCTAGAAGTAATGTCACGACCAAAGACTTCAAAGAGAAATTTCCTTCTGTTAGCTCTCATACAAGGGTCGTTAGTAGATATCCTTCTTCCATCCGTCCTTCTAGCATTCCTGTTGTAAAGAGAGATTGTCGTTTCCAGGATTTAGATATTATTGCTCCTAATCTAGCGGAGCGAGTAACCTTACCTAAGAAGGGTTTTACATACTTCTATACGTATCCCTACACTTTGGGGACTTTTTCTCAGAGTGGAGAGCTTGAATCTGTTATTGAGGAGTTTTGCCTCTGCTATCAAGTGTGTTTAGCACAGGTGAGTCCATCCATATGGAGGATGATTACTTGTCTTTAGCGTTTGTACCAGGAAACAGAAGAGGAGCTAACTTTAGCTCATATGATGGCCTTTTATTCCCCCAATATCTTTCATGGGGGGATGATCAACTTTAGCATGCGCGGACACTATGCATTGCTATCTAGCATGGATGATGATAATGATCGTGGGTGGATGGAATAATTTCTTTCAATTGTCACTAGTGACATCATCCCAGCCTCGATTCCTTCCTTCTCGGAACTATTGAGCCTTACTCGTAAGCATACAATCTACTTCTTTCCTTTTCAAAGACCATTTCCTCGTCATTATTAACTTTTCTTTCCTTACCTACCTCAACAACTCGAAGGGTTCCTCCTGGGGTTGAGGACTTGGACCGATGGGTTCAGAAAATTTGGGACGTTACTACTCCCGAAACCTGCACATGGAAAGTGTTATCCCTGAAGTGTGGGTGGAAGGCCAAAATTCATGGTACATTTAGCTATTCATGTCCTTATCTTTCCTTATGAGAAAATTATCTAATTATTCCCTTCCTATTGAATATAGGTCTACCCCAGGGCGCTGTTGTCGTCCCTGAGGAGGACATTTTGGCTGATCTCGCTGATGTGGTGAGGCTGCTGCAAAAAGCTTTTAACAGGCAAGCATCTCTCGGCCTGCTTCTGGTGCAAGTGCTTCTTCTCAGAGTCACCAAACGGAGAAAAATAAAACAAAAAGAAGGAATTATTCCACGGTGGGGGGAAATAATAAGAGGGCGAAGAATGCTGCCCCTAAGTCATCTCCAGAAGTCGTGGTGACGAGCCTTCCGCCTGGGTCGGCCATTAATACCATGATGATTGACGATGATGAGGAAGCTAGCGAGGATGGAGCTTCTCTTCATATAAGATAACGATCTTCCTTAACTCAACAGACCACTCAACCTGTTGAGTTCGCTACGCAAACCAAGGATGATGTTTCGGTGCTCTGGGGGGAGTATGGAATAGTGAAAAATGCCGACTCCCGTTTCCAGATCCCAGTCGCTACTCCCGATATTTTGGGGCTGAATACTGGGTCTTTCTGTCTTCGATTGACGAGCAACCAACAACCAGCACTGAGTTTGTTGCAACTGCTACTTATTCTCCATCACCATCATCTTCATCTCCATCTTTACCAGCACCAACAACTACTACATCATCTCCACTTTCACCAACTCTTCACCCAACAACTACTACATCATCTGCACTGACCATATCTGCCGAAGAAGAGGGTGTTCTTCTCACTCAGTCTCAAGTTCATGGGAATTTGGGGCAAAACTATGCCCCCTCAGAAGATCCGCAAAAGAGAAGGAGCGTTAGTCTCTCAATTTACACCAAATGCAATTTACTATCTCGGTCAATAGAACTGAATAACTATCTAAAGCCTTTGGATTTGGAAAAAGACTGGGAAAAGATACAGGCTCTCTCGGTAGAGTGCTTGTTGAATAGTGCTATGCACAATGACACAACGGTACATTCATTAATACTTTTGTCATTTATTCTATTTTGACAGAAAATATCCTGAGTTTGTCCTTCTTGTTTAGGCCAACTTCTTTGATTTCGAAGGCCTCCTGAGTTTGATTCAGGAAAAAGAAGAACTTACATCTGAATGGGATCAACCTTTGGCCGAGCGGGAGCAAACTGTTACTCGCTTCTCAAAATTGGAATCCAAAGCTGCTGAGGCCGTTGTGTTGGATACTAGTTTGCAGCAAAGCGAATAAGAAGTGGAAACCCTTAGAAAAAGGATTGCCCCACTGAGGGTTAAATTTGAAGAGGCCAGATCCAAATGGGCTAAAGTCTATAGTGCTATTCTTGCTACAACCGATTGCGAGGGTGCCACCGCTGAAAGATTAACTAACTTAGAGGCTTCCTTGAACTCCAAAACTCAAGAGCTTGTTGCTGCGGAGGTGAAACATGCCCTATTGGAGGAGAAGTATAGGAAAACTATTGAGCATAATAAGCTTTTTAGCACAACTGTCTGTGACCTTGATGTTAGCCTCAGATCTGTTAGATCCGTCTGGGAAAACCTTGCTGCCGAGGTAACCCAACTCAAAGAAGAACTTAAGCGCCAATCGGCTTCCCTGGTTGTTGAGAATACTTACGTTATTTACATTATGAGGAGAAAAACCTTGGAAGAGGCTAAAGAAGGTTTCATTGACATTGATGCTGAAATTGCTAAGGATCGTGGGCTTCAGTTAGCTGCTAAAAGTGGTATCCCGGTTGAGCGTGATGCTTCTGGTTCTTTCGGTTCCAGTTCTGAAACTTCGGGAACTGAAATGGAAGGCAAAAATGTTGAAGTCCAAACTGATGAGGGCCAAAATGCTGAGTCATCGATGTATCTACCCACTTTGCTTGGGGGCGCGGGCACTTCTATTCCTCCAGGCTCGGGAGATGTAGCAGTTTAGCTTTTCTTTTTCTTTTTTCACATTTTGTATCTGTGTCATTTCGGCACGTTATTGTAAATAAATACATCCTTTAGTTCAAGTATTTTTTGAGTCTTTCATTCATTCGAACATTTATGCAAATTTTAATCTTTGCATTCTCTTCTTCTTTTTGCTTAAAGGTTTTGCGCAAGTTTTACAGTTTGTGTCTTATTATATAACTCCTTGGGTGTATTTTTCCCTAAAAGTATTCTGATTTTGGGCACAAGCTCTTCCGGAATAAACCCTTTATTTTGATGGTTTTTATAAGAAAAGTCCCTCTTATATTTACGGTACTCTTGAATAGAACGTCTCTTGTTTATTACGACACTAATATTTGAAGTACTCGTTTAATTTTCAAATGATAAAATCAATTCATCGGTCAAACAAGATATAAGATGGAAAATAAAGGACTTTACTTTATTCCTTCCTTTTTCAAAAAGTACATAAGTATTCGTTATGCTAAAATAAAATTGCCCTTTATTGTTGCTAACTTGTACAACTCGTTTCTACGCGGCTGACCACGTAGTCCCCGGTCCCGATTATACAACTACATTTCCAATTTTCATGATCCGATTGTCGTGGTAGTAATTGTTGTTGTTTCCTCATATCATTCCCTCCAGTGTTCTAATGCAAAGAATGCGAATTGGAAAACTTGAAGTTTGCACCTTCGAGGACCACACTAATGAATTTCTAGACAACCCTCAGCTCGGTAACAAACTTCACCTCCCCTTAGGAATTTATGCTATCGAGCAAAGGCCGATATCTAACAATCCTCTGGTGGTTGCACTCGTGAACGACCGGTTAACCTTCAATTGATAGCAAACTAACTTTCCTAGTGGGAATTTTGCTATCGAGCCAAAGATTATCTAACCGCTCCGGAGTGGTTCTTCGGTTGTGTGCCTTGCTATTAAAGGTTTGATTGGTGTTGTTGAAACTTTCTTCATAGTATTCTTTCTGTTCTTGCCTCATTAAAAACCTTGCCAGAAAAACCCAATTGGGACAAAACTGGACGAAGGAAAAAATAGTACAGCACATACTTTTAGTACATGCGATGTTTGTCAACAATAATATCTCTTGAGGTGTGCCACATTCCAGTTGATTGGAATGTTTTCTTCGTCCTTATTCTCCAACTCGTATGAACCTTTCCCGATGACAGCTGAAACCCGATAGGGGCCTTCCCAGGTTAGACCTAACTTCCCTATATTAAATTCCCGGGTGTTTTGAGTTACTTTCCTTAGAACCAAGTCTACCACTTTAAAATAATGGAGGTTGGCTCTTCGATTATAATATCTTTCCATTCTCTGCTTCTGGGATGCCATTCTTATATGTGCCAAGTCCCTGCACTCATCGAGTAGCTCCAAGCTGACTAACATCGCTTCGTTGTTCATCTTTTCACTCACCTGAATATTTCAAGGTAGGTTCTCGTACTTCCACGAGGATTAAGGCTCCTGCTCCATACACGAGGAAAAAAGGATTTTCTTATGTGCTCAATTTAGACGTTGTTCGGTATGCCTATAACACTACAGGTAGCTCCTCAGTCCATTTACCTTTAGTCGCTTCCAACCTTTTATTGAGATTTTGTATAATCACTTTGTTTATTGATTTCGCCTGGCTAATTGTGCTCAGATGATAGGGTAAAGATCTGATTCTCTTTATTTTTAAATCTTCAAGGAACTTTGTGATCCTTGCGCCTATAAATTGTGGCCCGTTATCGCAGACTATTTTTTTTGGTATCCCGAATCTGCAAATTATGTTTTCCCATAAGAAATCAACCACATCACGCTCGTCGAGCTTCTGATAAGGACCTACTTCAACCCATTTAGAAAAATAGTCAGTTAAAATTAAAAGGAACCTTATCTTACCAGGGGCCGGCGGTAGTGGTCCGACGATATTCATTCCCCACTTCATGAACAGTCACAGAGACACAACTGAATATAATGGTTCTTCTGGTTGATGTGCCAACAGTGCATAGACTTATTGCATTTTTGCACGAAGGCTTTAGCATCTTGTTCCAATCGGGGCCAATAATACCCTACACATACCAGTTTCAATACTAAGGAATCTGCACCCAAATGATTTCCACATATCCCTTCATGGACCTCTCGCATAACATAGTTAGCTTCGGATTCTCCCAAGCATCGAGCCAGCTGGACTTGGAAAGATATCCTGTACACTTGGCCTTATTTGAAGCTATATCGTGCTGCTTTAGCGCGTAGCGACCGGGATGACTTGGAGTCTTCGAGAAACTTCCCAGGCTCGAGAAAAGTGATGATCTTATTCCTCTAATCCCATACCTAATTAGTCGTACTTACCTGATAGTAGCTATCTCTATTCCATGACTGAGTGCATGACTTGTGCTATATTCCCAGAATTTGATCCCTTCATTTTCATTAATGAACCAAAGTTAGCTATTGCATCTACTTCTGTATTTCCATCTCTCGGGATATGAATAATCGACCACTCCCAAAATCGAGCCAGTAGAGCATGAACCTTCGCTACGTATTGTTGCATGTGCTCCTTTTTGGCTTCGAAGATCCCGTAGACCTTATTTACCAACAACTGATAATCACATCTGATTTATATGACCTTGGAATCTAGTCCCCGAGCCAGTTCAAGTCCTGCAATAAAAGATTCATACTCTGCTTCATTTCTAGTTAGAGGAACCATTCTGATGGCCTTCCGTAAGGTTTCTCCCAATAGCGTGGTTAATACTATGCCAAGCCCGGACCCCTTTATGTTGGAAGCTTCATCCATAAATAAGGTTCAAACTCTCGATGTCGGTTCTGACACCATCAGTGCTTCTTTGGTTACTAGACATAGCACTCCCGGACTGAAATCGACCACAAAGTCGACCAAAACTTATGACTTAAATCGCAGTCCTTAGTTTATATTTATATTGAATTAACTCATTTTGATGGCCCATTTGGCAAATCTACCCGAGAGTTCGGGTTGGTGAAGGATGTTTCGTAGGGGAAATGTGGTCATAACAACAATTGAGTGACATTGGAAGTAAAGCCTCAACTTTCGAATGGCGTCTACGAGAGCGAAGGTCAGTTTCTCCAAATGTGGGTAATGAGTTTCTATTCCCGTTAAAATTCTGCTAGGGAGATTGCGTACCTTCGTACTCACAGACTAAAACTGCACTTATTGCTACTTCCAAGACTGTGAGGTAGACCAATAGTATTTCACCTTCCTTTGGTTTTGATAGTAATAAAGGGCTTGACAAGTATTTTTTTAAATCTCTCAAAGTCTCCTGGAATTCCGAGGTCCATTCAAAGTTGTTTTTCTTTCTGAGAAGCGCGAAGAAACAATGACATTTCTCTGATGACCGGGAAATAAACCTGCTCAAAGCGGCCAATCTCTGTGTGATCCTTTTAACTTCTTTCATGCTTGATAACTGGTCCAAATGTCTTAGATGTCTTTGATCTTGTCAGGGTTTACCTCAATCCCCATTTGTGATACCAGAAAACCTAAGAACTTGCCGGAGCTGACTCTGAATGCGCACTTCTTGGGGTTAAGCTTCATTTTATGCTTCCTTAGGATGTCAAAAGTTTCTTGTAAATGCTTAGGATGATCACTTGCATTCAATGACTTGACAAGCATATCCTCTATATAAACTTCCATGGTTTTTCCTATTTGTTTTTCAAATATCTTGTTTTTGAGCTATTGATAAGCAGCTCCAGCATTCTTTAGCCCGCGGGCATCATATTATAGCAATATGTGCCAAAATTTGTTATGAACGAGGTCTTTTCCTGATCCTCCGGGTTCATCTTAATTTATTTGTACCTAGAGTAAGCATCGACAAAAAACATTAACTTGTGCTCGTCTGTCGCATCAATCATTTGATCGATGTTTGGTAGTGGAAACGAGTCTTTTGGGAATGCCTTATTCAAGTCCTGATAATCTACACACATGAAAAATTTATTGTTCTTCTTAGGAACTACTACTACTTTAGCTAGCCAGTCTGCATACTTTACCTCTCGGATCGAGCCGATATCAAGTAGGCGAGTTACCTTTTCTTTGACGAATTTATTCTTGGCCTCCGAAATTGGCAGTTTTTTTATCTTACCGGAGCGACATTGGGATCTAAGCTTAGATTTGTATGGCCACTTCCATTGGGACATCTGTCATATCCGCATGTGATAAAAAAAACAATTAGCATTATACTTAAGAAATTCAACAATGCCAGGCCTGAGATTGGGGTGTAGTCCTGTCCCCAAGTGGAAATTTTTCTCTAAGAGTTTTTTAAACAATGCAACTTGCTCGAGCTATTCTATTGTGGACTTTGTTGGATCCTTTTCCTATGAAACCTGGAAGTATCTTGGCACCTGATAAAATTTCGACACTTCTCCCCCTGGTTAACTTCACTTGATTCGGGAGCAGGCGTCTGTTCCAATAATTGATATACTGTATGCTCCTTCCCGTTGCTACTGGATACTGAAATCGCATTCATCTTCCTTGCCGCCGTCTGATCTCCCCTTATATGTTTGATTCATTGGTGCATTGGGAATTTCAACAATTGATGATATATTGACGGTACAACTCTCATCTCGTGCAACCATGGTCTTCCTAGAATGATATTATAACCCATATCACCATCCACCACTTCAAAAAGAGTCATTTTCATCACTTATTCGGCATTCGTGGGGGTAGAAAGATCTCTCATCGGGTTGTCACGCTTGCGAGGTTTAATCCGGCAAGGAGTTTTGTGGCCGGAATGATGCTTTCGGTAAGTTTGGATTGCTCCAATACCCTCTATTGTATGTATTGGCCGAACTTCCTGGGTCCACTAGAACATATTTGATTTTGAGATCTAGTACATTTAGATAAATTGCCAATGCATATTGTGTAGTAGCAACAATCCATCTGCATCCTCCTCCGTGAAAGTGATATCGTCTTTAGCAACTTTTTGGAGTCTCTTGCTATGGGTTATTGTTACCTTTGTCTTCTTTGCTACCAAGAAGGTAACTCGGTTAATCTCGTTCTCTCCGAAGACCATGTTAATTGTCTGGCGTAAGGGATCTTCTCCTGCTTTTGAGGTTTCTGCATTATCCCGTTGTGACCGTGGTTGTTCTTGGTCCGACCACTTAAGAATTCTCTGAGATGCCCATTCTTCAATAGCATCGCCACCTCTTTCAGTAGATGCCGGCAGTCCCCGGTCAGGTGGCTATTTGTCCCATGATATTTGCACCATAAATTGGTATCCATCTGGTTGGGATCGGACCTCATCAGCTTAGGGAACCTTGCTTCTTCAATGTTCCTCATAGCTGATACCAACTCTACTACACTAACAATCAAGTTGTACTCTGACAACCTATGATAAGAAAGAACCCATGCACCTGATGCTTCTTTATTCTGCAATGATCTATTAGTCCGACCACTATCAGTTCTTCTATCAGTAACAAACCTGTCTGTCGATAGGAAACCTCTTCTGCATTTTTTGGCTCGTTCGTAGCGCGAAAACTGGCTCCTTAAAGGCCGTTTATCCTTGTCGAAATTGTCTTTTGATTTTTCTTTCTTCTTCTCCCGACCTTTTGCTAATGTTGGGAATCCAACCTGGTCATCTTCAATCCTTATCTTAGATTCGTACCAATTGTGAACATCCACCTAAGTCATCGCTTGGAATTTAGGCAAGCTTTCCTTTAGTTTTCAAGAAGCGTCGGAACTTCTTGGATTCAGACCCTTGGTGAATGCTTTAGCCTCCCATTCATCTGTAACATCCAGGAGCAATATACTTTCCTTTTGGAACCGATTGATGAACTCCCACAACAACTCAGATTCTCCTTGCGCAATTATGAATATGTTGGCCTTTCAAGCCTGTACCTTTCTGGCTCATCATGAGCCTTAATAAAAGATTACGCGAGCATCTCAAAAGAATTTATGGAATACTCGGGTAACAACGAATACCATATCAAGGCTTCTCTCGTGAGAGTTTCCCCAAATTTCTTTAGCAAAACAGACTCAATCCGTGGGGTGCTAGATCATTCCCCTTCACCGCTGTTGTATAGGTGGTGATATACTCCTAAGGGTCTGAAGTCCCATCATACTTCGGAACATCGGGAATTTTAAATCGCTTTGGGATTAATTTTGGTGCTGCGCTCGATTTGTACGGCGATTGAGTATACTTCTTTGAGTCTGGTCCTTTCAGCACTAGTGGTGCACCCGAGATTTGGTCCACGCAGGCGTTCACTTCCCTCACAAACTACAAGACTTCGATCTTGAAGGGGTCGTTCTTGTTGTTGGGACCGGACCCGCTCCCCAGCCCCATCACAACAGACCTCGCCCCTTAGGTTGTTGTTGTCGACCCTCTGCGTTGCTTGTTTTGCGGGAGCGCCGGGAGGAACTGGACCTCGTCTATTCACGTTCTTGGAAGCCCCCGATAATGCCCATTTTAACTCTGTCATAACCTTATCATGCCGTGTGAGATGTCCTAGAATGATCGTTTGTTGTTGTTGAAGGAACCTTACCGCATTAACAACATGCTCCTCTTCAGCATCATCGGGAGTCGCATCTCGAACATGTCGTGGGTACTGCCTGTCGTGGACTGGTGAAGCATCATTCCCCTCATAGAGGGTGTCAATGACTGAATCCTCATGATGAGGCTGGTCTCTTTGAGCCTCAAGATTGTGTGTGTTGCTAACACCATTATCTGCCATTTTTTGCTAAGACAAATAATCAAAACACGTTAGTAAAAGAGGGAAGGATCAACTTAATTACAAGGCTATCTAGGCCCCACGGTGGGCGCCACACTATTTACCCGTAAACGGTACAATTAAATTTATATGTGATTTCTAGATAAGTGAATTAATTCGATCCTGAAATAATAAGATAATTGAAGAAATATGCAACACTTAGCCTTGAAATGAAGATATAGTAGCAGAAACAACGATTTCGGGAGCAAGAATTCTGGATACAACAACGATGAAATCAAGGAATAAGGAGGTAAAAATATAAACATTCGTGCACTTACAATGACAACAACTCTCACTGTTTATAGTTGCACTTAGTGAACACGGTCCTAGGATTATGCCTTTCTTTAATGTCAATTATGAGCGTCATTGAAGAAGGTGTAACAGTGAGCATAAATGACAAATTTTCTGTAACGGGCAGTGCACTAAATTTCGTTGAATATTCTCCATTGAATACTACCGGGCGGAGGGTGTTTATTGCATCTTCACAAGTGTTATTTTTTCCGGTGACAAGCGAAACTGTTGTCTTCGGTGCTACCTATCCTCCGTTTTTAGCCCCACGTATCACTCTCTTATGTGACCACTTGACATAGCATGTTTTATCCTATACGGTACATATGAGTAGTGTTGTAGTGTTGAGGGATCTCACTCGTAGATACTCGTATAAACTCCTACCGATGTACTAATTTTTCGTTCCTTAAGCAAGATACACAAGCAGTAGTATGTTAAAGAGAGGAAGTCCGCGGAATTTTTTTTATTAATAAAAATTCAAACAAAAAATATTTAGTCAACAAATGTTAACCAATTCATGAGACAGACCCATAAACAAAAGGCTCCTGGATGCTTTTATATTTGTAGGTGGAACATTGTGGTCCATCATCGGTATCTAATCTCTTGTGTAACTATTGTGGTTGGCTAGATCAAAGTAATTAGTGCAAAAATAATATCACTTAAATAAAATATGTAAAAGATTTTTTACATCATCGAGTCATCTGAAAATAGTTATACATAATCGTTCATAAAAAAATAAGATCAATAACTTAAAAATATAGTGCGTGTTATTAAATAAATACTTTAAAGTAAAGAAATCGAAGACAAGTAGAGAGAGATTTATTATTCAACTTCAAACTGATGTACATAATGAACTAAAATATCCTCTATTTATAAAAGAAAGCAAGTTGCTGTGTAAGCTGCTACTGCAAGTTGCTGTGTAAGCTGCTACTGCAAGCTGCTGTGTAAGCTGCTACTGCAAGCTGCTTGTAAGTTGCTTGTAAGCTGCTACTGTACCAAATATAGATAATCTTCAACCAGGGTTCATCTCTATCCATAACGGAGTACTAAATGAACATCCATAATATATATTTATAACACTTCCCCTTGGAAGTTCATTTAAAGGATAATGTGCCTATTTAAAACCTTACTAGGAAAAACCCCGTGGAAAAAAAAATCCTAGTGAAGGAAAAAGAGTACACATATTTAGTAATACACATTGCTACGTGCCTCATTAAAAACCTTATAAGGAAAATTCCGTGGGAAAAAACCTTAGTAAGGAAAAAAGATCGATTTAAGATCCACCAATATTGAATTTGTAGAGGATATTATCCACCAATATTTAAGATCGATTTAAATTAATCTCATCAGACCAAGAGCTGTTGCAAATCATTTCGTTGAGTTGCTTGCAACCTCCCTGCATCAGCTGCTTCTAGATAAACTTCAATGGAGTACTAAATGGATAATCTTCTTCAGCGGAAGATTATCTGCAGCGGAGTAATAAATGGACATCCACAAAAATATTTTCAAAACACTCCTCGTTGGATATTCATTATTATGTGCCTCGTTAAAACCTTATTAGAAAAAATCCCATGAAAAAAAATTCCAGTTAAGGAAAAAGATTACACTAATAATATACATTGCAAGCTATCTCTTTAAAAAACTTACCAGGAAAAACCTAGAAGGAAAAAAACCTGAGCAAGGGAAAAAGAGTACGGTGCATACTTTACTCCCCCTGATAAAGAATTGGGTATTTTAGGACTAAGGAGTTCCCTCATCCTGTTTTGGAGGTAAGTACGGATCCTCAATCCGTGTAGGTGAATGACTGTATCTTGCTAGTAAATTAACAGAAAATGCTATGTCAAGCATTGTAGCATTAGCAAGATACATTAATGCACCAATTGCACTGAGATAGGATACTTCGGGACCAAGGAGTTCCTCATTCTTTTCTGGAGGTCGGAAAAAATCCTTATCCACTTTAAGTGATCGAACAACTATTGGTGTACTCAATGGGTGCGTGTTGTCCACGTAAAAGTATTTTAATACCCTTTTTGTATAGGCAGATTGATGGATAAAGATCATGTCTGCTAAATGTTCAATTTGCAGACCAAGACAAAGTTTTGTCTTTCCAAGATCTTTCATCTCAAATTCTTTCTTAAGATATTCAATTGCCTTTTGCAGCTCTTTTGAAGTTCTAACAAGATTTATGTCATCAAAATAAACAGAAAGTATAACAAATTCTGATGATATTTTCATTATAAAAACTACATGGACAAATAACATCACTTACATAACCTTCTTTCAGCAAATATTCACTGAGGCGATTATACCACATGCGCCCAGATTCCTTTAAACCATACAAAGACCTTTGTAATCTTATCGAGTACATTTCTCGAGACTTTGAACTATATGCTTCAGGCATTTTAAATCCTTCAGGGATCTTCATATAGAATTAATCAAATGAGTCATATAAGTTATGACTTACATTTAAATGGCATGACATCTTCAAGTGTCTGGACTACAGGTTCGATCCTCACAATTTTTTACAATATTGTGCGCTATATCATATCAAATATATCATTGACGATAATTTTTTATCGGTTCCTTAGCGACATAACTTGTTGAGTTCTCATTACTTTCTTTATTTTCAGGTACCTGAGCTTCTTCTGGAGTTTCATGAAATATTATGTCATGGGCTCTTCTAGAGCTTATTTCCTCATTATTATGATCTTTTTGATTATTTGCTCCTATCATTTTCAAGGATTGTTACCTTTGGAACCGATTGGTCTACCACGCTTCATGCATACAGTAAAATTTATCCTTCAGGGACTTTAATTTTAATAGGAGCATTTGCAGCTGAAATATGATATTAAATTTTGGATAGCAAATGCTTCTGGAATTTGACTTGAATTATCTTCTAAGTGAAGATCATATTAATGATAATTCGATTCATATAGCATATTTTTCAGCCATTTATTCCATCCCCCAAATGTTAGAAAAACTTACATATATCCCCAATCTTCTTTGGGAAACATATCTTTGTGTATTGTGTTAGAAAAATTAATCACATACCACACATCAAAAGATAGTAAAAATATTTGATTTCTGATCCTAAACCAATTATGAGGGGAGTACTTTATCATATATTGTTGGTCTGATCCATACAAGTATTGCTTTATGCAATTTAGAATATCTTAGACCAACATATGAAGCTTTGTTCTCATAAGTAATAGTTTAGCCATTAGTAGGAGGTATTCAATACTAAACCAGCTTGGATATAAACCAGCATTATCGAGATGAACTATCTTGATTTCATAATCTGAAAGTTATGCTCTTAATTGAGAAAAGCAATCTCAAATGCCAAACTGCAGGTTGACATACATGTAACCATCTTATATATGCATCTATAAGTGATTCACGTGACAGGTGAATAAGCCTATATTCACCTTTTATATGTTTCAGAATTCAGGGGTTTAGTCCCAACTTTAGTCGGTATAATAAATTTATTATGAGAACACGTAGCATAAGAGAATTCTTGAAGAATCTTCTGGTTCTTCAGTATATGCTTATCAGAATTCTCAAATAGCTCATTTAAAAATGACAAAAGAAAACTTCAAGTTTATTATGACATATGCTATCTCTTCGTAAACTTCTGGTTCACTATGGCACAAACTTTTGCATTAGTAAACTTCTGGTTTATTGTGGCTACTTCTTATAAGTAAATTTCTAATTTATGTAGCTTCTTTTGCATTAGTAAACTTATGATTTACTGTGGCTACTTTTGTATAAGTAAATTTCTGATTTACTGTAGCTGCTTTTGCATTAGTAAACTTCTGGTTTACTGTGATACACGATGTAGTGCAAATTAAAGAATAAGATGGGTAACTTCTCACATGCATATTTACACCCTATGATTGTGGAAACATGAAGATTTTCAATCTTTCAATCATTTGTAGTCTCAGTATGATTGTCATTTGTATTAGTAAACATCAGGTTTACTACAACATATGTTTTGATCATAAGCATATAAGATGAATGACAAATTTGTATATAATCTCTTCGAGAGCTTACATTTATTATCCACAATCTTATATTTATCGGACATTACTGGTATCATGTGTCTTTTAGACAAACAATTAGCTCTTCAAGAGCTTTTAATAATTTTGTTCTACCAAATATTGCTCAGACACTTCTGGTGTCATGAGAGAAAATTATAATCAAATGAACAATATAAAGACAATTCTAAATTTATAAATGGAAGAAATTAAGAATTTCAATATTTTTACCAACAACTTTGTGACAAATATCTCCTTTAGGGAGAAACGCCATTAAAATCTGAATAATTTATATCAAGCGGTAACCACATAGTCATTACATCCTTCAAGGAAAGATATATGAGTTGTTATTTCGGGGAACTCGATAACTAACCATAACATATTAATGTGGTTGTAATAGAAAGAATTCTACAAGAATACATTTGCCTTTGAATGATATTTAATAAAAATTTTCAAGATATTTTACGTACAACAGGTACGTGCGACAATGATCTTTATGCCACAAAAGCAAGATTTATATCCTTTGTTATTCTACCTTTTCAGGAGGTGAGTTGTGGTATTTTTTCAATCACTCCAGGGAATAAAAATGTGCTTCAAAAATAATTTTGAATATCTTATTATTTTATTTAAGCACAAAAAGACACAGTTTCATAATATTTTCCTGCTTCAGGAGAAAATTTCAATTGTGTTACTTCTTCAGGAGCAAATTTATAATACGAAATATTGAGTATATATTCCCTCAATCATATTACCTCTTCTGAAGGTGAATTGTAATATATTCACGTCAAAAGCACGTTCATATTTACGGGCTTTATTAATATTGTCACATTCACTTCAGGGAATGAATTAATATTTATCAAACGTTCTCATCCTTCAGGGAACGAAACATAATTATCTGAACGTGTATTAATCACACCAAATAGTGTGATGCTTCAACCTCTTTTAAGATAATGCTACTTCAGGAGCAAATCGAGGCATGCAAGTAATATAGAGAAATTTTCTCTAGCTTATCTTCAATTGTAACCATTAAAAGCCTAAATTACCACTTCTGATGGTCATAGGCATATACCACTTCTGGAGGTTAACAAAAAATTAGTTACAATGAGATATACAAAACATAACTACTTCTGCTGGTTGTATATTTCTTGTAAACTCTGCTGGAGTTTAAGTGGATCTAACAAAGTTATCCACTTTGTAATCTCTTATTAAGATAATAAGGATGAAAATAAATACCAAAATAGGTACTGTATACGTAACATATAATCAAGCAAGCAATGATAAAGATATAAACCAAATATAAACAAAAGACTCAAGTTACTTTACACAAATTTGGCCACTCCAGGCGTAAGTGATATCCATATCTCTACCGCCAAGAAGAAAAGCTCACCATCTCAAGGATATATTCTGTCTTATGATGCTCGGAATGAACAAGATCTAACCACGGATGTAAGAGCGTCGCCTTACATCGGAGATGAACACTGAAATAGAAATTAAATTCGAAGTAAGTGCTCAAAATGGCAGAGTCTCGTGTTGATAACGTGTTCTAAGATAAATACTTTAAAGTAAAGAAATCGAAGACAAGTAGAGAGAGAGAGATTTATTATTCAACTTCAAACTGATGTACATAATGAATTAAAATCTCCTCTAATTATAGAAGAAAGCAAGCTGCTGTGTAAGATGCTTGTAAGCTGCTACTGTACCAGATATAGATAATATTCTATCAGGAGTAATCTTTATCCATAACGGAATACTAAATGAACATCCATAATATATATATATATATATATATATATATATATATATATATATATATATATATATATATATATATATATATATATATATATATATATATATATATACTGCAAGGGCGGAGCTAGCCCATCGAGTATGGGTTCGGTCGAATCCAGTCGTTTTGGTCCAATCAATGTATTTGTCTTCAGAAATTCATTGAATATGTACAAATAATTAATTTTAGAACTCAATAACTTAAAAGGATTAGAACCCTAAACTCAAAAGCCTTTGCTAAAATGAGTTGTAAAATTCTTTTGCAATGTCGGAGTGTCGGTTAATATAAGTTAAATCCAATGTTGGAAATTGTATATTGAGTTTCCTAGCCCTGTTCCTGGGCAAAATCAAACGGTGGGAAGTAGCTGCAAAGAGTATAGAGAAGTTAAGGATATTGTCTACACAAACACCATTACCGTGTTCTGGTGCCCGCCACCATTCCCCCACTTGAATTCCATACTTTATCCTATCATTCCATATCCGGATCCCAAAAGTAAAATTTCTACTTTTGGGTACTGACACATTTTTGATTCCCAAAAATTCAGTTTTCTGTTGCCAGAAAGTCCCCACAACATCTTCCTTGAAGTTTGAACTCTCTGATAATTCCAAATCACTACAGAGAGAATTTCAGAAAAATCCTTAAACCCTTTGATCATATGGTCATTCTTTTTGTATTCCCCCTCTTTCTATTTAATGTCTCTTTTCCGAAGTCTATACTTTTGCACTACAGTTTTTATTTTTTTTTATTTTTTTTTGATCTCCCTTGGAGAAGAAATTTGTGTCATTAGATGGGACTTAAGGCTGATATTTGTTAAACAGAAACATGTAGAAAAGTTAAGGGGGTACAAGACAATTAAGTCTCTGTGGAATTCCAGCAATGAGAAAAGTCTAAGTGAAAAAAGATTGAAAATGAAAGGAAAGGGATAGAAGGAATCAATGTTTTTCCAGTCATATGTGGGTGCAGATTACCGGCACTTTGCGTACAATTTAGTGTTCCTTGAAATCATAATAAAGCTTAAAAGAAACAAACAAAAAAGGACCCTACTCAAGTTGACAATTGAGGACTTGAATCGTTAAGGTGTTACTATCGGGACAAATAAAGGATACATCATCAAACGAAATGGTAAACTATGTTCAATAACTTGGTAATGAAAGTGAATGCTTTATCAACTCAATGGTGGGGCTAGCTTGTTTTTCGGCTGATAAAAGCGGGATTGTATTGACCCTGTAAGTCGTTTTGTATATTTGAGTTCTGTTCCCTATTTCATGCTTCCTGTATGTGTATTGTAGGTTTTTGACTTGCAGGATTTGTTAGTTTGGCTTCATGAAGGTTTGAGAATGATTGGAACACTTAGTTTTATTTTTTAGAAGCTTAAGTTGTAAGAGTTGAGCAAAGTTTGACTTTTGAATAGACAACATCAAATTGGTAATTCCAATAGGTTCGTATGGTGATTTTGGATTTAAGTGTATGTCCGAATTTAGATTTGGAGCTTCCTACAAATTTTTGGCTCCATTTGCTAAGAGTTAGCAATTTGAAGGTTTGGAGAGTTTATAGGTGTGAGCAGAAATTGACTTTGATTATATTGGACTTGGGTTGTAGTTTCAGGACTTGGAATTGATTCATATAGAGTTATGGAACTTGTGTTTGAAGTTTAATTGGAATCCAGATTAGTTAGGCTTGAATCAAACAGTTGGTTGGAAGTTCTTGAACTTAAGAGAAAGATATTGATCGACGGTTTTCGGTTTTGATGTTACTTGTGGTATTTTGAGACCTTGGATTAGTTTGAATTAGGTTTATATACTTGTTGTTTTGTTGTTACGATTCGATAGGGTGTCGGGAGGCCCAGATACAGTTCAGGGTACTTTTGGACTATTTCCCTTTGTTTAGGAACTGCGGTTTCTGGTGCAGGTTGATTCTTCACAATCGTGGAGGGATTCTCATGATCACAGATAAAGGGAGGCTAGCAGGTTATTTTTTCATCACGTTCGCGATTCAGAGAGCGTATTCGCTACTTGATAGTGGGATGGACAGGTGGATGGCCATCGCATGGGTGTGACGACATTCATGTAGGGTCGGAGCCTGGCTAGGGGCGTTGGTCTCCGCATTCGTGAGGAGGGTGTCGCATTCATGGAGTAGCGGTTGATTGTCTTTCATGATCGTAGAGGGCCAAACGTGATCACATAGGGTGATTGTGGGCAGCAACAGATTTGAGCTTCGCGATCACGAAGCTATGGACCGTGATCGCGAAGGGTATGCTTGGGCAGACCACTTAAGTGCCTTATTTTGGGATTTTGCCCATTCTTTCATATTTTGAGCCCTAGATCTCGAGAGTGGATATTTTGAAGAGAAATTTCACTACAACATTGGAGTTAAGGAATTTTACTTGGATTTGACTTTATATCTTTATTTTTCATGGATTTCTACACCTAAAACCATAGATTTTAAAGTAAAATTTGGAATTTTAACTACAACTTATGGGGGTATATTTTGAGGATTTGAGTACCGATGTAGGCTCAATTTTAGAATCTAATTACGTATTTGGAATCATAGGGTTATGGGTATCACACCTCATTTTTACCATCCCGGGAGGACATACGAGAGTTTTTTCAATTAAAGGATGATCGAAACGGGGTTATTTGTTTATTAAAAATTCAGATTCGCCACTTGAGATAATTATGGTGTCCCAAGTCACCGGTTCAAATCCCGAATCGAGAAAAATATTGAATCTACATTACAGTCCGCGAACCAAAAATCCGGGTAAGGAATTTTGTTAACCCGGGAGAAGGTGTTAGGCATTCCCGAGTTCCATGGTTCTAGCATGGTCGCTCAACTGTTATTATTGGCCTAATTATCTGATTTTAAAACATATTGAACCTATGTGCATTTTAACTTTAAAACTGCTTCTATTCATTTTAAGGAAAATTTCAACGTCGTTATAAAATATGTCTTTGGATTGCGCCACATGAAATGCACCCGCAATCCGAAACACATTTTATCCAACGTTGTTGAGATTCGGATTTGGGTTACATGAAATGCACAACCGAGTTTAGGAAGGTAATTTTAAGATTACGCGCCTAAAGCAACTACGCGTTTTTTTAACTTTGCGAGGGCCATGGAAGATTTACTAAATTGCACGCCTCAAATTCTAAGGATTTAAAAGAAACAATTAAATGAGGGCCACACACTTTGAAATTTTTATTCGGCATGGCGCACCTTAACTTCGATTTTAAAAGGAATTCAATCTAAACTTGGAGGGCTATAAGCTATTTACGTTACCTAATATAACACATCTCCAATCTAATTTTGAAAACCCAATCAATTAACTAAAGAAAATTTGAGGAACTTCTACTTGCTCGAATAAAATCTCAATCCTTCTGACTGATTAGCAATCACCAAATTAAAGGGCTATAATTGTTTATTTTAGATAGTATGGCAACATCAACCCATTTTTTTTTCAAGAATCTGGCCCATTAAAGAAAAGCGTAAAGGAATTAAAGATGCCTCTTATACCAAAGTTCAAACTTAAATCTCAGAAATAAAAAATGTTCATTCCCTTTTAAAAACCCGAGCCCAATGACTTATTGAGTTGCAAATGCTAATGAATTACCGATTTTAAATGACTTAAGCTAAGCCCAAAATCAAACCCAATTTAGAAATATGTTGCAACTACAACGCGGGGACTCGAGATCGAATCCCTGCAGTGATACAACATAGCACATTAACGATTTTAGGATTAATACTAATCCCCTGGACAACTACACGGAATATTGACAAAACTTGATTTTGGAAGCAATTTTTTAAAAGAATCAGTATTTGCAACTAGATATTAAGCAGTTTTAACTTTTAAATTTTCCAAATGACTTGAAATAGAGTGCTAACAGAGCCTACTCTACACAAACAAACCAATAACTTGCCATTTACCCAATAAGAGACCTAAGCTTAAACTCTTGCAAGATTTAAAATTCATTCCCAAAAGAAATTATACGCAGAATCAAATGCCAAAAGATCACAAGAAGATTGATCAACCTTATTTTCAAACAAGAGTATTATGTTTCCACATCTCACAGAAAACTTCTAACAAAATATCAAACATTAATCATTTTTCCTTGTACCCTTGTTAACAACAATTCAAACATGCAAATACTACCAAACATATCTGCTGACTTTAACCAAAGCTAACACACTCTGAGATATTAGTTTGACTGAGTCATTTACACGACATTTCAACAATCCTAAACTAAACATAATTCAAAGATTTCAACTATTCAGAATAGAAACCAACTAGCATACATGATGAATCACATATCTAAGGCAGTCAGCCATGTAAAAATATTACAAATGAAACTATTATCATTCTTTCAACTTTGTTTTCATTTCAATCTTCAAATTTGTCCTTACATTGGATAGAGTTCAGGAAAAGTATACCTGAAAAAAACAAAGTAAGAGAGAAGTGAGAAGATCAACAGTAAGCAGCAAAAATCAGCACCTGTGTAACAGTGTAGGATCCCAGGTTCAAGCAATAAAATAGTAAAAAACCAAACAACAACACTTAAAGCAAGCTTTTGAAAATCCCATATTCAATCCAGTTCAACCCAATTGCAAGATTTTCCATTTTTAGGAATGTTAACCAAGCAATGAAGATCAGACAATAAGAAACCAAACAAATTTTTGAGTAGTTATAACAAGGAAATGGAGGGAATTCAGGAATATTTCAAGTCTTTCAAAGGAAATTGCCGTTTCAGTTTTTAGGATCTTTTTCTCTCTAATGCTCCATTCTTAGCTCTCTCTATTGCTTTTCTATATCTCAGACTCTTTATCTCCTTCAACTTCATTCAGATTTTTAGAAAATATTCTTATGTTTTTCTCAAACTCTCATCTATATCCAAACTTTTCATATTCTCTGTTCTTTCTATATTTTTCAGAGTCTATTTCTTGTGTTTTAGCTTCTGTTCTTCCGGCTATTAAATAGGCACTGATTTAGTGCATTCCCCATTACCAATCCCCTTTTTCATTTTTAGTTATCCACTCAACTTAATTTTCTCTAAATTAAAGTTAGTGCACTCCTACAACCCTACCACTTATTAGAAACTTCCTAATTAGTTAGGTAAATACTACCCTTATTAAACAAATCCCTAGACTATCCTTAAAACTTCAGTTATTTATCTCCCAGCATAAAACAATGTAGGCCAAGCATGATTCTTCAAACTTGGGCTTAAACGAATGGACTTCCAATGCCCAGGTTTACCTTACCCCAGACCCAACAGAAGATCCCAAACCCAGTATAGTAAAACAAAAACCAAGAAAAATCAATCACACAAAGGTTTAAACATTGGAACCCTAAAGTGGTGAGCTCGACACCACTGTTTAATTCAAACTACTACTGGCTAAAATAGGAGTAAAAGGGAACCTACTAATACATTACAATATGGGCTTATTGGTGCCATTTAAATCAACCTAATAAGAATTCTAATTAAAAAAAAAAAAGAAGAAGAAATTTCTCTACTGATTTGAATTAACCATAACAAACAAATGAAAAATGAGTGGTAATCAAATCAAGACTAGAATAACAACAAACAAAACACAAAAAAACAAAGCTAAAAATGTAACAGACATACCGTCAAAGGAGAAAATGTACTGTCTATTTATGTACCAGACACATACGAGGGATTTGATGAACAACCTTAAGCTTGTGAGTCTTTGGTCTTGCATGGGGCTGATGATCTCGAAATGACCCGAAATTGAGGCTAGTCAGTTGTTCTTGCCAAGAACAACTAATCAGCCTATATTTCCGGCTATTTCGAAGCCTGAAACCCAATGAACCAGTGGTTTCTGACTTGTTGTAGGATTTGGGGTTTTAGGTTTTTTAGGTCGAACCTTCAATCGAAGATTCGAATCGTTCAGACTAGATTCGAGGTAAATTGGATGATGATTTGGAATGAGGGGAGCGAGGGGGTCATGGGGTGTTAGTTTGGGACCGGTCTGAGGCGGCGCCACCACTAGAGAAGGTGGAGGATTTGGGGGCGTTAGGGAGAGATTGAAAATGAGGGAGAAGATTGAAGGGGGAGAGGTCTGAGGTGCCTTGGGTATATTAAAATGGGGTGATTAATTAAATCTGTTGGATGATTGAAATCCAACGGTTGTGATTAATCTAGCATGAAACAAGGTCGTTTTGGTTAAACTTTGGTGGACCGGGTATGGGAACGAGTTTGGGCTGGATTATGGTGGGTTTGGACGGGTATGGAATTGGGCCTGGGAAATTTAATTAAAGTTCAGCCTAAACAGATTTTCCTCTTTTATTTCCTTTTCCTTTTCATTTTTTTTCCTTCTAATTTCTTAAATTAAAATTTAAAATAATCCTAAATTAATCCCTAATCAAATTATCTTATAAATTAACTTAATTATCGATGAATAATAATTATCACAAATAATTAAATACTAAATTAAAAGAAAATCATAAATTTTGACATTAAACACAAAAAATGCAAAATACGTTATGTTTGTGATTTTTTTTTCATTTTTGTGGAACAAAAATTTACTTAATTAATCCTAAATATAAAATTAAATGCAATATATTTTTATATTTTTTATTAATTTAAACAAAAATAAACATGCACAGACAAATGCAAACAATAACAGAAAATACCACAAAAATCCTCAAAATTGCGAACAAAAGGGAGAAAATTATTTGAACACTCCGTAGGAAGAATTTTTGCATGGAAACACAAAGAGTTTTTGTGCAAAGATAAAGTGAGCGGATACGAGTGATTTTTGCCCATTTGAACACTCCGTGGGAAGCATTTTTGCAAGAATCTGACCGAACATCTGCTTCAAAGATTTCCTACATATCCTTGGCTATAAAGGAATCAGGTCAGTGTAGTTCGGAAGGTTTCGGTAGCTGGGACTACCATGAAGCTGTGATTTCATTGTTGCTGCTGCTGCTACTGCTTACTGACCTCCTTATTACCCCATGAAAAAATAAAAGAAGCTAGACTAAACTATGTTCTATGCATTATAAAGATCTATTCTATACTTATCAAGCTTGATCTTGCAGTTTCTGCTGCTTGTTTGACTTGTATTCTCCAAGCGAGATTCCTTTGTTGCCGACTTGAATTGTAATCTGAAATGCTTTCCCTTTTCTTCAGGTGAATGCCTGATTGCTAAACTTTAACTGCTTCTTCCTTTCCTATGAAACTCGAATTATTTTCCCCTTGAAACTTGAATTGTCTTCTTTTGACCATTGTTGCCTTCCCTTTGTTCTCGAGGTGGGCTCCTGATTACCGATGCTTGATTTGCTTTGTTCTACAGGTGGGCTCCTGATTACCGATGCTTGATTTGCTTTGTTCTCCAAGTGGGCTCCTAATTACCGACGCTTGATTTGCTTTGTTCTCCAGGTGGGCTCCTGATTACCGACACTTGATTTGCTTTGTTCTCTAGGTAGGCTCCTGACTACCGATGCTTGATTTGCTTTGTTCTCCAGGTGGGATCTTGATTACCGACGCTTGATTTGCTTTGTTCTCCAGGTGGGCTCCTGATTACCGATGCCTAATTTGCTTTGTTCTCCGGGTGGGCTCCTGATTACCGATGCTTGATTTGCTTTGCTCTCCAGGTGGGCTCCTGATTATCGATTCTTTATTTTCTTTGTTCTCCAGGTGGGCTCGTGATTACCGACGCTTTATTTGCATTTTTCTCCAGGTGGGCTCTTGATTACCGATGCTTGATTTGCTTTGTTCTTCAGGTGGGCTTCTGATTACCGACGCTTGATTTGCTTGTTCTCTAGGTGGGCTCCTGATTACCGATGCTTGATTCGCTTTGTTCTCCAGGTGGGATCCTGATTACCGACGCTTGATTTGCTTTGTTCTCCAAGTAGGATCCCGATTACCGATGCTTGATTTGCTTTGTTCTCCAGGTGGGATCCTAATTACCGATGCTTGATTTGCTTTGTTCTCTAGGTGGGCTCCTGACTGCTGAAACTTTAATTGTATTCCCTTGCACTCCAGGTGGGCGCCTGACTGCTGAAACTTGAATTGTATTCTTTTCTTTGAAACTAGTGTTGTCCTTCCCTGTTTTTCAGATGGGTACCTAACTTCAACAAAATAGACAAAACAAAAGAAATTTTCCTGCTCGAGTTTGGTAGCTGGGCGCATTTGTGAGTGTTAATTGAATCATGTTACAAATATCTTTAAGAATTTGAAAGCTAAATCCCATTATCCAGGAGGGTCTTGAAAACTTCTGGTAAAATGCATGTTTCAAAGCTACATTATTTTTTCTAAAGGCATGATTTCTGTTTAATCTTGTTATCTAAGACAGTTCTTAAAACTACATCCCATTATCCAGGAGGGTCCTGAAAATTTCAAATTAAATCTTATCTTATGAGTGACAATTTTTAAGGCTGAATTATACTCCCCTACAACAAAACTTACGCTAAACCTTGTTATCTAATGGAAATCTTGAAGCTAGGTCTCATTATTCAGGAGGGTCCTGAAAACTCTTAACTGAATCCTATCTCAAAAATGCAAATTTTGAAGCCGACTTATATTCCTTTGGGGTACATTTATGCTATATTTTACTACTCATGATTGTTTTGAATTTTAAACTAGGTCCCACTTTCCAGGAGGGTCCTGAGAGTTTACGGTCAAACCTGTCTGGTGCTTACCTTTCCTTACGGAGGGTTTTTCCAACATAAATGACATTTTCTGCCCCTGTCTTAATCAAAGAAAATTCTTGTCAGTTTAAAAAATGTGGTGGTAGGTTTGTGGCCTTGACTTTGAGGGCGATTGCTCCTACACTTCCCATGATAACTTTGATTTCCACTCGAAGACATTGCCTGTTTATTGACTAACCACTTTCTATGTTGCCCTTATCATAGAAAACACCTCTTCTCTGTTGAGACCCAATATCCTCCATCTGTTGTATTACTCATGAACTAAAATTTACCAAACCTTTGTGTCTCACATGAATCTTGAAGCACGATAATTGCCCCCACTCATTGAGTATGCTGCTCTTTCTTGACTTAAACCACTGGCCCTGGCCTTGAGGTCTACTGTTCCCTCACTTGCCATGATAACTTTGATTTCTGCTTTGGAAGACCTCGCCTGCCAATGGCTAACCACTTTTCTTTGTCAATCTTATCTCAAAAAATACCTTTGATCCATTCACTCAACACCCTCCATCTGTTTCACTGTTTATGAATTGGCATATACCAAACCTATATATTTCACATGAATCCCAAAGCATGTTGATTGTTAACAGCTCAGTATGATTGTTTTTCTTTCCTGATTTATATGTCACGACCCAAACTCCACTAAGGGTCGTGGTGGCGCCGGACGCCTCTGTCAGGCAAGCCAACCAAATTACTTCTTAAAGTTCTCATTTTAACAATCTTGAAAATTAAGCTTTTCCTTCAATTTTTATAGATAATAAGAAAGATAACTAATTCAATTCGAATTAAATAATAGGCATTTAATACAAAATATTTCAAAATCCTCTCAGAACCTGGTGTCACAAGTGCTTGAACATTTACTAAGACAAATAAAATACAACACTCGTTTGGAATATAGTAGACATAAAGTAAATATGTTATGCTGGAAAGGGACTATACTAGCTGCGGGCAACCTCGAACAATGCAACTCACCTAGTCCCAGAATCTTCCGCGCTGCTACGTTCAATAGGCCACTAACAACACATGAACCTGTGCAACAAAAATATACAGAAGTGTAGTATGAGTACAAAAACAACGTGTACTCACTAAGTATCCCGTCTAATCTCGAAGAAGTATAGACGATAATTAGATCGTGGATTTACTAGTGGTCCAATAATGATGTCAATAATACATTAAATCGTGGATTTATATAGGCATGATTTTTATCAAATAGAAGGAAACAAGTAAACAATTATTTCTTTTATAGGAAATTTCAAAAATTCTTTTGTTTATTATCCAAATTCTCTCAAGCCATGAAGAGGCAATAATAACTTTAAGTTCAAGGAAGCACTACCAGCATGTGCAAATCATCACCATGGGACGTACGACCCGATCCAATATAAAAGTAAATTGTGCACTGCCGAGGGTCAAACGGCTCGAACTATAGATGCATCTATTACCCCGCTCACGAACTTTCCATGTGACGCGGTCAAAATAAAATAAAAAATCACCCTGCTCGCGAATCATTCATGCGATGCAGGTACACATAAAAATACATGCTCAAATAACCAATTAAGAATTTATTGGGGAATAATTATTCTAATAAAAGCCACTTTCTCTTTTAACAATTTAAGAAAAGAAGTCAAATCCTTTAGAGAATGGATTTATTAATTCGATGTAGTTTAAGCAATTTGAGCTATCAATAAGATTACAAAATATTCCAAGTATAGCATGCTTTTGGGTCCTAAACTACCCGGACTTAAACATAATAGTAGCTACGCACGGACTCTCGCCACCTCGTGCGTATGTAGCCCCTACAAATAGGAGCATATAACAAGTTAATTCACCTATAAGGACATTTCTCTCTTACAAGGTTAGAAAGGAGACTCACCTCGCTCCGAAGTTCCACAATCGGCATTCCACGCCCTTCCGAAGACTCGAATTGATGCACAACACTCCAAAACTAGCCAATAATTATGTTAATATGTTAATATATGTTAAGGTACTCATTATAATCCAACTTATAACAATTCCTAACCCCTATCGAAAAGTTGACAAAAATGCCCTTGGGCCCACGTTCCCGGAATCCAAAATTTCTCGAAGATAAATTTTACCCATGAACTCACGAACTCTAATTTATGATTTTCTCTTAATTCCATACCCAAAATCATAGACAAATTCCAAGAATACTAATTTTCTAGATTTTCCCTCAAACCGTAAGTTTTCTACAAATTTCATGCTCAAATCCATACATAATTAATGTATTTCACTCAAAATAGGTGGGGATATCTTACCTTGTTGTTGATGATAAAAATCTCACTTGAAGCTCTCCAAAATTGCCCATGCCAAATGAAAAATGGGAGAAGAATGGCCAAATCCCGAATTTAAAACAACTCTCTGCCTCCAGCTATTTCCGCACCTGCGACCTCCAGACCGCTTCTGCGGTTCCGCAGGTGCGGTTCCAATATCGTATCTGCGGTTCCGCAGGTGCGGTTCCAATACCGCATCTGCGGTCCTCACCATGCTTCCCCTCTTCCGCTTCTGCGACTCCACCATCGCAGGTGCGGTCCCGCATCTGCGGCAAAACGACTGCATCTGAGGTCCCAGCTCTCCTTCACCAATCCCGCATCTGCGAAAATATGACCGCATCTGCGACCCCTTATCTTCTAGCCCAAAACCGCATCTTCCACTCCTTTGGTCGTTTCTGCGGCTCCGCACCCGCTGCCCAAATTTTTCAAGTGCGGTTATGACAGCAGCTAGCCAGTTTAGCCTTCCAAAAATTCCATTTTCGATCCGTTAACCACCCGGAATCCACCCGAGCCCCCCCGGGACCCCAACCAATCATACCAACTAGTCCCAAAACACGCTAAGGACTTGATCGAGGCCTCAAATCATATTAAACAATGCTAAAACCACGAATCGACCTCCAATCCAAGCTTTATGAACTTTAGAATTTCAAACTTCTATTTTCGATGTCAAAACCTATCAAATCACGTCCGATTGAATTTAAATTTTTCATACAAGTCATATTTGACATTACGAACCTACTCCATTTTTCGAAATCGAAATTCGACCCCGATATCAAAAAGTCCACTTCCGATCAAACTTCTCAAAAACCTTTAAATTTCTGTCTTTAGCCAAATGGCTTCAAAATGACCTACAGACCTCCAAATTCACTTTCGATCGCGCTCCCAAATCCAGAATCACCATACGGAGCTACTCCCAGATTCGGAATCCTAAATGGACATCGATATAACTGAAATGCATTCCAACCCAAGCTAATGAAATTTCTTTTAAAATGCTACTTCCCAAAATAGGCGCCAAAATGATCCCGGGTTATCCAAAAACCAGATCCGGGCATACGCCCAAGTCTGAAATCATTATACGAACCTGCTAGAACCTTCAAATCTCGATTCCGAGTTCGTTTACTCAAAATTCCAATCCTAGTTAATTCTTTCAAATTTAAGCTTCCGAAATGAGAATTCTCTCTCTAATCAACTCTGAACTCTCCGAAATTCAATTCCGACCGCGCGTGATAAGTGGTGATTTTACCACTCATTCTAGCCTCTTTTCCTTAGCTTTTATGTCCTTTTAATTATAAAATGAGGTTGTTTATGGTGGTTATTGTTATATTTTCAGGTACATGATGCTACGAGATCATTTGAGTTGAATTGAAGCGGAATTGAGCTAAAGAGAGTGAAACAATGCAAAACTTCCAGTGATTCCGCTTCTGCGGAAGTTTGGTCGCGGAAGCAACCTCGCTTCTTCGTAAATTTGAATGATTCTGCATTTCAGGCATGGATTGAGAAATTTCGCTTCTACGGAGGGAAAAGCGCAAAAGCGATCACGCTAATGCGAAGAGCAAACCGCTTTTGCGAAAATGGCTGAGAATGGAGAAATCGCTTATGCGATTATAGTATCGCTTCAGCGATGTCGCTTCTGCAACTTTGGTATCGCTTCTGCGGATCTTTGCAGGAATTCAATTTTCGCTTCTGCAATGAGGTCTCCGTTTATGCGGAGCCGCACCTGCGATGGTTCTTCCGCAGGTGCGAAAATCGAGCATTAGACCTGGGGCAGAATGGACATTTCATAATTTCTCATCCCAAATCATTTTTATACTCGTCCAAGCAGACATTTGAGAGACCTTTGGCTTATTTTCAGTCCTCATAGACTAGAGAGAATATTTTTGGAAGCTAGGATTTTTGCACACACACTTGGGTCTTGAAGATTGAAGCTTGGGGTTAAGATTTTCTTACC
>MU687643.1:17426-30493 GCA_026770625.1 Nicotiana glauca | reverse complement strand
CAGTATTCTTCTTCAAACTACATTCCAAAACTACATTAACCTAAAGCTACTCTAACACTATCTGCATCTTTGAATTTGACTCCGTGATTTGGCTAGCAATCTTTGAAGGTGCTTCATTCTTGCTTATGGCATCAACGTCTATATTTCGCATAGCATAGTCCCAGAGGAGAGCACCATATCTTTGACGGAGTAGATTAGAATCAAATGTTATTTTTGGAATCTCACCAAGATTGGAATCTCAGAAACTCTGTATATGTTACAACATGCACCCGACAATCCCTAAAAAATAATTGATTGAAACAATTAAATCTAATTCATACAATTAGATTTGTATATAGCATACAAGAATGATGATTGAATACTTACATGCTCCCAGCTTTCTGTTGATGCAGATCTGATATGAAAAAAACTTCAAAGGGATCATACAGAGAAATATATATGAATAATACAGATGAATACAACTGTCTATAGGTGAATAAACAGTTGACTATAATTGACTACAACTGAATACAGCTGAATAAAACAGTTGAATACAAGTGACTACATCTGATTAAAACAGTTGAATACAAATGAATATAGCTGAATACAACTGAATAATATTGAATAATACAACTAACTGCAGGTAATTAAAACAATTGAATATGACTGTCTACAGCTGAATAAAGCAGTTGAATACAACTGACTACAGCTGTATTCACTATAGATGAATACAGCTAAATACAGAGAAATACATATGAATAATACAGTTGAGAACAACTGAATACAGCTGAAAGCAAGAAAAATATAGCAGAATACAGCTGAATAATATAGCAGAATAATACAACAGTGATGGGAACCTTGAAAATCCTTAAAAATACAACTATAAAAATACATCAGAATACATATACATACGTATAAATACAACCGAATACATTAATACCAAATAGTATAAAAATGTAAATTTGAATACATCTAAATAGATTTAAATACAACATACAATATTCAAGTAAGCACAACTCAGTTATTGACAAATGTGAATGTGTAAACGAGTTCTGGATTATTTTAAAACTTATGAATACAACATCATACATATAAAATAACTTGAATAATTATGAATACATATAAGTTTCTTTGAATGCATATTGATACAATAGCAATTACCTTTTTGTGTCGTGTATCTGATATTTTTTTGCATCAACTTCCTTAACATTGACACATGAAGAGTCATTCATTGGTTTTTCCCTCTTTGAAGCAACTGGATTTTTTTGTTTCTTTTGAAGATTTCTCAACTTGGACTTCTTTCGATTTGTCATTGTGTAGTTTAGTTCTTCTCGCTGAAACTGTAGTTGCTGATAAACCTGCAAAAATCCGACTCCGCTTGAGTTATTTGCAACGAGAAAGAGGGCCCATCAAAATTGAGAATTTTGGTGGGTATACCTCTGGTTATCATCTTGTGTGGCGTTGAATCCGACATTGGAGAGAAAAGCCAAAGCAACCTGGTCAGTAAACAATACCAATGGTTATTATTTCAGAAACAAAGTAAAATCTGTATCAAAATTAGAGAAACAAAATAATGATATCAAAATCTAAGAATTAAATCTACCAGGAGCACTTGTATCGGCTCTAAAACAATGATTTTAGAGAGATGCAAAATGAGGAGTGATAATGTAGGAGACCTAGAGAATTTGGATGGGAGAAGAGTTATGAATCGTGGGTTTGTGGGAGAAGAGAGTAAAGTGTATGCAAAGAGAGAGAGAACGTGGTTAGAGAAGATATACGGTGACTATGTCAGAGAAAAGACTAAAAAGGAGAGAGAAAAATATTATTTAGCATATATGGTGCCTTAAATGTAGGATGTAACTATAATTAGATATTTTGCTATAAAGGATAAACGGTATCTATAGGATGTAATATTTTAAAATGATATTTATTTAAAATAAATAGGGTACTAATGTTTTCTATAGGGTGTAAAATTTCCTAAAGTTAAACGCAAATGTAACATTGATTTCTTGTTGGACTTCGTAAGAAATTAATTGGAGAAATAGGATAAATTTGATTTCTCTTTTTAGTATATTATTAATTTCAAATCATGTTTGCAGGCACAGAGCAAAAGTTTCAAAATGCTGCAGACGAAGCGCTTGAGAATTAGTACTTGTGCTTTTCTCAGTTATTGCCTGTTTGAGCTGGGTAGTTTCTAATTTTTGAAAATGTTATTCTTTTTGTTAGAGATCTAAACAAAATATTAGTTCGCTCTAAGTACATAAAAAATTATGTTCTAATATAAAGTACCAAATAAGACAGCAATAGTTTACTTTTTGATAATAGGTGAATTTAACTATAATCACGCCTTAAATAACCACCTTCTTGTGTAGTTTTGATGATAAAAGTGATAACAAAATGCTCTTATTAGTGCTTTTCATGATTTGCAGGTGATATATGTCCAAGGAAGGCTAGGAAGTACTTTTGGAGTAAAAAATAAAGAAAAAAAGGCCAACTATGAAATTTCCCAAGTAAACCACGCCTGCCAGGCCCTAAGATTCAGAGAAAATGTTTGGCCGTGGTTCCACCGCGACCGCGGCAGAACCGCGGTGGAAGAGAGCTGCAGATTAATTGAGATTCAGAAAGAGCATTTGGCCGCGGTTCCACCGCGACCGAGGCAGAACCGCGGCAGGCGCGATAAACTTTAAGGACTAAAGTGTAAAACACGGGATTTTTAGACCTAAACCCTATTTTAAGCACTAGACTCCGCCCAATAGAGGCATGTATTGTTTTCTAGAGTATCTTGGCAAAGAAAACTATTGTGAGAGAGTACCCAAAACATATTTCTTCTTTTCTTTGATTTTTATTGCTAGTTATGATGAATTCTATCTTAGTTTGTTTTCCCATATCCATGAGTAGCTAAATCCTTTGTATAAAGTTTTGATGGAACCTATTGGGGGATGAACTTCTTGTTTATGTGAATACAAATTGCTAGTTTCAATCTCTATTTGTTCAACTTTGTGTTTGTTGTAGTTAATTGACAGGTTCCTCAATTAGCTGTGCTATTTAGTGTGCATAACTTGGAAAAAAATGCATATTTAGGTTATTGTTGAACAACACCACTCCTAAATTATAAGAGGAATCTATAATTGCAGGTTTAAAGGCGGGATTAGGGATAACGAAGCCTTGGGTGTAATCTAAAGTGAATTGTACTAAATAAAGTAAGCTAGTGTATCTCGGGAGAGTGGAATTAGTATATTACTATTATTACTCAGGAGAGATTTACGGTAAGATGAGCGTTCATGATGGATAGAGAGGTATTGGTAAATTTGTATGAGCATAAACAGAAGGGATTCCATCAATAGGGGGAATCATTACCTTAGCTTCTTCTCATTATTGTTTACAACCTTAGTAGTTTAGTTTACAGCTGTTTAGTTTGCTCGTAATCGTAATTAGTAAAGAAACCTTGAACTGTGATTCAAATATTTGGGAAACTGGTTCTGAAGAGTTTAGTGGGTCTAAAGATAGTGATTGATAGGTTAATTATCTGTGGATTCGACCTTGGGCGTAATACTCGGGATATATTTGCAACGTCCGCAGAGTCCTTTTAGAAGGCATAGTTAGGCGTGATCAAATTTTGGCGCCATTGCCGGGGAGTTAACGGAATTATCAATTACCATTGACAGAAATGCAAAAATTCTTACTATAGTCAGTTTTCTCTCTACACAATTTCTCATTGAAAATTTGACGGTTGTTAATTTGGTTGCTCAGGTGTATGCCTAGAAAGTCAGGTCTGGAGAACTACCTGAAGGACTCTCAGACCCCGAGAAAACACTTCGGGCATTGAATCGTGCCAATAAAGGACTTCAACAATCCCAACAAACACACAAACTCGAAATTAACATGGGAGACGTAAACGACCCCAACGGAAACGTCAGGAATGAGCAAGCTGGCTTAAATGCCGGGGAAGTGGCACCTCCTTTGCCTGAGGGTGCACTATTTGACTGGGCACAACTCATATCTAACAATCTGGCCACTGCCATTGTTGTGCCCGCAATACAAGCTGAATCGTTCCAGATCACAAATAACATGCTGCACTTGTTGCAAAACAAGGGACTCTTTTCTGGGACACAAGTAGAAGATCCTTAGCAGCACTTGAAGAACTTCCTGTCTATATGCAAAACTCAAAGGCAACCCAACGTGACTCCGGAAGCAATCAGGCTATTATTGTTTCCATTCTCAGTGATAGGAGCTGCTCAGGTTTGGCTAAATTCACTCCCCATAAACTCTATAGAAACTTGGGATGAATTAGTCAAGCAGTTCCACAACAAGTTCCACCCACCCAACAAAACTGCTCAACAAATTGATGAGATCGTGAGTTTCAAACAGAAATCAATGGAGACACTACACGAGACATGGGGCAGTTTTAAAGGAATGTTAGTTATGTGTCCCCACCACGGTATTCCAGAACATATGTTGGGACAACGATTTTACATGGGACTGTCAGACATCATGAAGAATATTGTAGATGCCTCAGCTGGTGGGGCGTTCTTGAGCAAGACTTGGAGAGAAGGTCAGAATTTGCTGGACAAAATGGCACATAATTTGAGATGGACAACTAGGAATGCACCTATCACTCCAGTGGTGCACTCAGTGCCTCTTGATCCTTCTAATACAATGGCTGAAAATATGGTGACTCTCTTGACACAAATGAGCATCCTCACCAAAAAGGTGGAGGAATCAAGGCAGAAGCAACAGGTACATATAGTAGATACTACCAATGGGGGATTGTGCACATCTTGCATTAGCCAGCCAATTGGTAATCCTTGAAATACAGAGCATGATCATCATCAGCACCCTGAAGATATGAACTATGTGGCTAACTATGGGGGTTAGAGACAAGGAAATCAGAACTGGGGTCAGCAGACTCAGCAGCAGTACAGGCCACCTCAGCCACAGTATAACGCCGGAAACATAGGAGGTATGAGACCTCTCAACAACATGGCACCTTATCCCAGACCACAGGGGTACAACAATCACAATCAGCAGCAAGGGTATCCCCCACCTCAGCAGCAGCATGGGGGAAGGCAAGAAGATGGGTTCACTAGACTTGAAGCAATGATGCAGCAGATTATTGGGTCCAGTGCAAAAATGAATGAAAGAGTAGATGCACATGATGCAGCAATCAAGAATATTGAATTACAAATGGGCCAAATATCAATGTCTCTGAACAATCGTCCACAGGGGACATTACCTGCAGACACCCAGATAAATCCAAAAGATCAGGGCCCGAAGCAGCTGATGGCGGTGAGTCTCCGTAATGGCAGGGATCTAGATGTAGAACAAGGGAGAGCTCGAGAAAATATACAGGCTGAGACACTCATTCCAGTGCCCATTGAGCTGGATGAGTCTACGATACTAACAGAGGTGACAGTCCAGCCTACTTAGGAAGAAAAGAACTTTCAGCAGGAGACCAAGAAAGTAGCTGAGCCAGTTGAAAAGCCAATAGTTGAAATAGTAATGGAGAAAGAGAAGTCCCAAGTTATTGGGAAGAAGAGACCTCCTGCACCTTTTCCACAGAGGCTGGCCAAGCATCAAAAGGAGGAGCAGTATAATAAGTTTTTTGAAATTCTCAAACAAATCCAGGTAAATATTCCACTGATTGAAGCTTTAAAAAAGATGCCTGGATACGCAAAAATGATGAAGGACTTGATGTCCCGGAAGTTTGACTTCCAAGACTTGTCCAGAGTTACACTTACCCAGACTTGTAGTGCAGTGGTGACTAGACCTGTTGCTGAAAAGCTGTCTGATCTAGGTAGCTTTACAATTCCATGCACCATTGGGAATTTCGCCTTTGCTAAGGCACTCTGTGATTTAGGGGCCAACATTAATCTTATGCCCCTGGCTATCTATAAGAGGTTGGGCATAGGGAGAGCTAGACCCACATCCATGTTGTTGCAGCTGGCCGATAGGACTGTGAAGCGTCCATTTGGTATCCTTGATGATGTGCTTATTCAGGTGGGGAAATTTGTGTTCCCTGCAGATTTTGTGATCTTGGATTGCAAAGTGGATGAAGAGATTCCTATAATCCTAGGAAGACCATTCTTAGCCACAGGGAGAGCTCTGATTGACTGTGAGACTGGGGAGCTCAAGATGAGACTCAACGATGAGGAAATAACATTCAATGTGCAAAAGTCTATGAGGCGACCAAGCGAGTTTGCCAATTGCTCTCTTATTGATGCCGTGGATGTAATCGTAGAGTCTGATGATCAGGTGTTGACAATTGAGGACCCCCTTTCTGCATGTTTGATGAACTTAGATGAAGTGAATGGTGAAGATCTAGCGGAATGGGTGTTGGCATTAGAAGGTAGAGGGTTCTGGGATAGAGAGTTAGAATTCGAGCCCCTGCACTTGGAAAAGAGAGAAACACCTCCAGCTAAGCCATCCATTGAAGAACCACCAAAGTTGGAGTTAAAGACATTACCAGCCCACCTTAGGTATGAATTTCTGGGACCTGATTCCACATTACCTGTTATTATCTCATCTAGTTTGTTAGATGTGCAGGTTCAACAGCTTTTGCTGGTACTAAGAGAGTGCAAAACTGCTATTGGGTGGACCATGGCAGACATCAAGGGGATCAGCCCCACCTATTGCATGCATAAGATTCTGCTGGAAGAGGGGCACAAACCTTCCAGGGAACATCAGAGGAGGCTGAACCCTAATATAAAGGAAGTGGTGAAGAAGGAAGTGATAAAGTGGTTGGATGCGGGAATTATTTTCCCAATCTCTGATAGTAGCTGGGTTAGCCCAGTTCAATGTGTTCCTAAAAAGGGTGGCATGACGGTTGTGAAGAATGACAACAATGAACTAATCTCAACAAGAACCGTCACTGGTTGGAGATTTTGCATGGATTATCGAAAGTTGAATCTAGCCACCTGGAAAGACCACTTCCCACTTCCTTTCATTGATCAGATGCTGGATAGATTGGCAGGGAGGTCACACTTTTGTTTTCTGGATGGGTACTCAGGGTACAATCAGATCTCTATTGCACCTGAGGATAGAGAGAAGACCTCATTCACCTGTCCATATGGAATTTATGCCTTCAGGAGGATGCTCTTTGGCCTATGCAATGCACCCGCCACATTCCAACGGTGCATGATGGCCATATTCATTGACATGGTAGAGGATATAATAGAGGTGTTCATGGATGACTTCTCAGTGGTGGGGAATTTATTTGAGGAGTGCCTAATAAATCTGACGCGTGTACTGAAACGGTGCATCGAGACTAACTTGGTTCTAAATTGGGAGAAGTGCAATTTCATGGTACAAGAAGGAATAGTCGTAGGGCACCGGGTGTCAAGCAAGGGAATAGCGGTGGATCGAGCTAAGGTTGATATAATAGCAAAGTTGCCTCCACCAACTTCGGTCAAAGCCATAAGAAGTTTTCTTGGACATGCCGGTTTCTATCGGAGGTTCATAAAAGACTTCTCCAAAATCGCCAACCCTATCTGTAAGTTGTTAGAGAAAGATCACCCGTTTGTATTTTCTGACGATTGCAAGGTAGCATTTGAGGAGTTGAAACAGAGGCTGGTCACAACACCTATCATTGTTGCCCCCAACTGGGAGCAACCGTTCGAATTAATGTGTGATGTTAGTGACTACGCAATGGGTGCAGTGCTGGGCCAGCGGAAAGATAAATTGATGCACCCGATCTACTATGCTAGTAGAACACTGAGCGGAGCCCAGTTGAACTACACAGTGACAGAAAAAGAGATGCTAGCTGTGATGTTCGCTTTTGACAAGTTCCGGTCCTATTTGATAGGATTCAAGGTAATTGTATACACTGACCATGCATCTCTTAGGTACTTAATAGAAAAGAGAGAATCTAACCCACGCCTGATTCGTTGGGTGTTGCTGCTGCAAGAATTCGATCTTGAAATACGTGACCGGAAGGGCATTGAGAATCATGTCGTTGATCATATATCATGATTGGAGGGAGCTGAAAATGTTGTAGAGGTTGAGGAAATTCTAGAAACTTTTCCAGACGAGCAGCTGCTCGCCACCACTCACCAGGAAGCGCTATGGTATGCAGATTTTGCTAATTACCTGGCCAGTGGTATAGTTCCTCACGACCTTTCATCGGCCCAAATGAAAATATTTTTTTGTGAGAGCCGCCAGTATTACTAGGACGAGCCTTATTTGTTTAGAATATGCCTTGATAATATGATCCGGAGATGCGTCCCCGAGATAGATCAATTTTCTGTTTTGTAGGCTTGTCACGCATCGGCGTATGGCGGTCACTTCAGAGGAATCAGGACATCAGCAAAGGTGCTAGAGGCTGGATTTTTCTGGCCAATGGTGTTTAAAGATGCTCACTTATGGGTAAAGGGCTATAATGAATGTCAACGCACCAGAAACATTTCCCGGCGCCACGAAATGCCCATGAACCCAATTCAAGAGGTGGAAGTGTTTGACGTCTAGGGGATCGACTTCATGGGTCCCTTCGTCAGCTCCTATGGCAATAAGTATATTCTAGTTGTTGTAGAGTATGTGTCCAAATGGGTGGAAGCGGCTGCATTACCCACCAATGATGCAAAAGTGGTGGTAGGATTTCTAAAGAAGAACATATTCACTCGCTTTGGGACGCCACGAGCAATTATCAGTGATGGGGGTACTCACTTTTGCAATAGAGCCTTTGAAAAGTTGCTGGCTAAATACGATGTGCGCCACAAGGTGGCTACTCCTTACCACCCGCAGACTAGTGGACAGGTCGAAGTCTCCAATAGAGAAATCGAGAGTGTGTTAACTAAAACGGTGAACGCCAAAAGAACTGACTGGGCGAGGAAGCTAGATGATGCACTCTGGGCTTACAGAACAGCTTTCAAGACACCAATTGGTATGTCACCATACAAGTTGGTGTTTGGGAAGGCATGTCACCTACCTATAGAACTTGAGCATAAAGCGTGGTGGGCACTGAAACAGCTAAACTTAGACTTGGAAGCTGCAGGCACGTCAAGAGTCACTGAATTACATGAGATCGAGGAGTTCCGGTATCTTGCTTTTGAGAGCACAAGGCTGTACAAGGAGCGAATGAAGAGGTTAAATGATCAGAACATCGTTGAGCAAAATTTCAAACCTGGGGACATGGTATTGCTCTACAACTCAAGACTGAGGTTGTTCCCGGGTAAGCTTAAGTCAAGATGGTCTGGACCATTTCGAGTAGTTGAAGTTTTCCCGTCAGGAGCTGTAGAAGTTGCTACTGAGGATGACTCTCATACATTTAGAGTCAATGGTCAGCAACTAAAATTTTATGTGGGCATGAGCAAGCCTAAGGAAAGGTCTGAGCTACACTTGAATGAACCACAAAGGTCGAGCGAGCCTTAATTACGCTCATCTGAGCCGTGCTGCGACATTAAATCAGGCGCTGTGTGGGAGGCAACCCATGAAATTATTGTAAGTGTAACACATTGTAATACAAAAAAAAGCGTAAGAATCAGAGAGGCGCCTAGACTGCGGTTCCACCGCGACCGCGGCAGAACCGCGGTCAAAACATATCTCTGAACCTGGTCTATCGCGGTTTCACCGTGACCGCGGTAGAACCGTGGCAGACCGAGACAGGCCAGGTAAGTTACATTTTTTAATATTTTTTCCTTTTTTTTTAATTCCACCCTTTTAACATAAACCCACCCCACTTCTATACAACATAAACCCCCCTCCCCCATCTCATCTACACAAATCCTCCTCTCTCTTCCTCTCTCTAATACCAAAAAATCTCTCCAAACTCCATTATCTTCCTCCCCCTTCTTCTCCAACCTCCATCAACACAACCCACCCTTTCCCTTCTTCCATCAAGTAAGTTTCTCTTCTCCCTCTTCTATTTCTTATTCTTAATTAGTGTAATTTAGTTTTGTGTTAGTTTTAACAAACCCTAGTTAGGATTAGTGTTCAAGTTTTAATTTTTGCTTTCTTTTATGTTTTCTATTGTTGTATTTGATGTTTGTGGGTTTGTTTAGTGCTAATTTGGTTGGGTCTCCATTATACTTGAATTGTTGGGGATTGTTTTGATGACTTGGAGCCCTATAAAATATTTTTGTGGTGTAGTTTGGTGATGGGCCATTTTTGGCCGAAAATAGGGGATTTGTTGTACAATTTTGAGCGTTTTTATGCCTACCCTAGGTTCTGGCGGTGTTGTAATTGTTGTATGGTAGTGTTGTATTTACGTGACTCACTTGAGGGTGTAAGTGTGGGGTGTTGTAAATGGAATGTGTAAGAGAATAAGAATTATGGGGCCATTGTGGAGGTTGTTATCCTTGAACACCTTAGTAGTGGGGGCATGGGCACTTAGTATGAATGAAATAAATGGGGGAAAATGTTTGGTGACATCGGATGGTTAAGTTTGAGTAACCATTCGACTGGCACTAGTTAGGGCATATTTGATGGATCTTCTGATTCCTTGCAAGTAATATGGCTCCTAAAAGGCAAAGAAGAGCGGCAGACGCATCCCAACATCCTACTTATGATGAGTCCAGGTTCCAATCAAAACTAGCGGAGGACGACTTTAACGCCAAGGCTACGAAGAACTTCCTCCACGATATCCCGATTGAACGAGCATCCCTCCATGTAGAAAAGGAAGAGATGTATGAAGAAATTCGGAGGAGGGAAATGGAATTTTATTTGATGACCCTGCCCCGGTAAACAAGATGATTGTTAGGGAGTTTTATGCCAACTTCCCATTGCACTTAGGTAGGGAGGTGATTGTGCGAGGCACAGTGGTCAGCGCCACAATTCCCATGATTCGCCAGGTGTTGCGGCTGCCTCCATTCACTGGTGACATCGACTACTACCACGATAGGCCAGGGGTCACATGGGAGGTCATGATTGATATACTATGCACATGGGGGGCTACCCACTTGGATACGTGACCACATCACCCTAAACTCTAACTCTTTCACACACTTGGCAAAGTGTTGGTTAACTGTCATCTGCAGCAGGTTCCTAACCTCAAGCAACACAACTGACGTGAACTTCCAGTGTGCACTGTTGACATGGTGCTTCGTGACGAAGAAGGATTTTGATGCGGCAAGGGTAATTAGTGATGAAGTGGTCCTACGAGGACCGCTGCTGTCTAAGGGATTCTACTTCCCTTCTTTGGTAACTACACTATGCCTTCTGAGAAATACCCCCACAAATCCTGCTGATGGAGACTTGTCCCCTAAAGCAGCATTCAGAGCCTCAGGCATCACAGTTGGCCGGGGTACACATACAACGATTGAGATTGATGATGAGGATGATGATCCAGTTCCTCTTGCTCCGTCTAGGAGATCTATTGATAGTGCCGGACCCTCTCGGCGCCCCCATACTGGGGCAGGCCTATCTAGATCACATTCCACCCAGCCTATGATGCGTTCCATGGAGGAAGAGGTCGTGGATCTCCGCACCTCGGTGGATGGCCTACACACGCGGATGGACGCCATGTCTCAGAGGCAATCCAGATCTGAGAGCAGGTTTATGGCTTGGCTCCATGCGTTGGGGAGAGCTTGCAGTGTAGACCCCAACACCGTCTCTGACTCTGAGTTAGTCCTAGGGAAGTATTCTAACCCTTCTGTTCTTTACTTTCTTGATATGACATGGGGACATGCCATGATTTTAAGTGTGGGGTGGGAGACTTGCTCTAATTGTATGTTGTAATGTATATAGATGTTTTTTGTGCTGTAGCATTAGATTGATATGTTGTATATATTCAAATGTGCTTATATTAGGATTAGCTGACTTGGCCCAACGACGGAAACTTGTCGACGGGTCTCTTGAGGGTCAAAGTCGAAATTAATCTAAACTGGAAAAAAAAAAGTTAGAGGACTCTTCCTGAAGATGGACCACTTGGATAGTACTCTTGAGGGAAGTAGTCCATGTAGATTTTATTTTATTTTATTTTTCTCTTCTAGGTAGTGTAGTACTTCCCCCTTGGTTTTTCTTTTGACCACGGTTCTTTTCCAAGAGTTTTTCTTGAACCGGGTTAGGTAGATTTTTCTTTTGTAGTTTTAGGACTAAGATGGGTGAAGGATAGAATGCAACCCCTGATGAGCGCACCTGCAAATAATTAAAACAGACTTGAGAGTGTGACGTCTAGGCTCGTTTGTGGATTCGTAAATCTATGCCTTAATTTTGCACATCTTGTCTCCCTTGAATGCTCGTATGAGTGTGTTGATGAACTGATTCTGAATGAGTTACATGCTAAGTGTGTGAGAGTTATTACTTGCATTCTGTGCTTGCATGCGATACCTAGAACTTTCCCTGTGTGTGTGCAAAGTGAAATAGAAGTTGTTTGGTTTTAGAGATGATCGAGACATTTCTTTGTGCAACCCTATGTCACACCTCTTTTTGGCGCTACCACACCCCGCGAAGGGCGTGGTAAATGGAGTTTTTCCAATTAAAGGACAATCAAAATGGGATTTGATTATTGAGAAAATGGAGTCGCCACTTGAGAGATTTATGGTGTCCCAAGTCACCGGTTTGAATCCCGAATCGAGGAAAACGTTGACTCCGTATTACAGTCTACGAACAAGAAATCCGGATAAGGAATTCCGTTAACCCGGGAGAAGGTGTTAGGCATTCCCGAATTCCGTGGTTCTAGCACGGTCGCTCAACTGTCATATTTGGCTTAATTATCTGATTTTAATAACGTGCTTTTAACTTATGTGCAAATTTTAACTCTCAACCACTTTTGATTATTATTATTTTATAAGAATTGCAACGTCGTGAAAAACATCTAAAATCACGTCACATCAATGTACCCGTGGTTATTGACATATTTCGATTCCGTTGAGATTTGGATTTGGGTCACATAAATGTGCTCCCGAGTTTAAGAAAGTGAAATTATTAATACGCGCCTAAAGAGACTAGCGTGTTATTATTTTGGGGAAGGCCGTGAAATTCGCTAAATGACACATCCCGAAATCTAAGTATTTTAATATATACGTTTATTGAGGGTCCCGCGAATTATGTATTTTATTATGGCGAGGCATACCTCATTTATTTTAAAAGAATAAACCTAAAGCGATTACATTTCTCTCTCTCTCTCTCTCTCTATATATATATATATATATATATAT
>MU687626.1:0-10544 GCA_026770625.1 Nicotiana glauca | reverse complement strand
TCAATTTTCATCAAATCAAAGCCTAAGTTCTTCAAGAACTTCCGAAATGCATTTCTGATCAAATACCCAACCAAACGATGTCCGAATGACCTGAAAATTTGCAGACATATCCAAAATCACCTAACGGAGCTACTGCAACTCTCGAAATTCCATTCCGACCCTCTAATCAAAATCTCACCCATCAACCGGAATCCGCCAAAATTCAAACTTCGCCAATTCAAGCCTAATTCTACACCGGAACTCCAAATTCAATTCTGATCACACTCCTAAGTCATAAATTATCCCCCAAAGCTAACCAAATCACCAGATTCACATCCGAGCCCTCTGACTATATAGTCAACTTCCGGTTGACTTTTCCAAAACAAGCTTCCTTCAAAGAGACTATGCGTCTCATTTCCAACTAAAACCAATTCAATTCTATCTGATCAACTCAAATACCGATATTGAAACATAGAACAACATGATATGGGGAAAACAGGGTGGTAACTCACGTGACAACAGGTCGGGTCCTCACATACCTGTGTTTATGCTTGCTTCCGCTGCGCATGTTTTACAAATAACAATCAATTAATTTTAACATTTAATGATTCAAAAAATATAAAATTTGTATATAGAAAGTATTCAAATTTCAAAACTTGTGGGTAGAGATATAGATAAACTCAAAATGGAGCCATAGTGAAATAAAGTTTCATCGGCTAAAAAACAATTATACTTTTAAATAGCCAATTAAAGTTGATTTTGAATTAAGGATAATATCTTCCCTTATATCACTGTAAAAATAATCTCTATTGAAATATAAATTTTTAGAAATTAGAATTTTAAATTCAAATATATTTTGAAAGAAGAGTTCAAGCCGCATCCAAAGAGTCCTTCATAGTGTCTTAACCTTTGGTTGCTTTGCCATAAATATAAATTATTATTTTGCTTCTTAACTATTTTTATGTTCCAACGACAACAATGATAATGGTATTGAAAATGAAAATAGAATTAACTACTACGAGATTTAAGAAATAGTTAGTCATTTTTTGTATAGTGGTTCTTTATTAATATCTTATAATTTTTTATATTTATCTAGAAGGTTTAAATTTTAAAATTATTTAATATAATTCAAATAACTTAGATCATAATTTCACTTGAGTACGCGCTTTGAGCACGTAATTTTTGCCACGTTTAAATTACTCCTATAAATTCATTAGAATTAGAAATTTTCTTTTATTATTTAAATTTTTTTTTATTGATTGCATGATTTTTGTGTCTTGTTGGCATTTTTGTGTGCATTTTTAGTTGCTATAATTCATAAAAAGTACAAAAATATTGCATTTGCATTTAGAATTTGATTTCATATTTTTATTTTTTTACTAGTTAATTAATATTACTAAAATAAGAGAAAAAATAAAAAAAATATTCCTTTTGCAATTTTAAATTCTACATTTTACATTTTTGATTTAGTTTCCTCTTAAATTAGGAATTAGTTAATTAGCATCATGTTGGATTTAATTTGGGTCTTTTATTTTACATATTAATAAAATCAGAAAATTCAAAAAAAATAATAAATAAATAAATAAAGGAAAAACAAATGAAAAGAGTGAATTAATAAAAATGAATTAGGCTAGTTTGAATTGGGCTAAATATGGCTTAGCCCAAACGACCCCACTGCAATCCACTCCAGCCCAGACCAATTCCGCCCGGTCCAAATCTCACCCCTCCGAAAATCATGAAACGACGTAGTACGGAGAGATTACTACGTCGTTTTTGGTCTAATTAGTGACAAATTAATCTTGGCCATTGATTTGTTCTCATCCGATGGCCATAACTGATTTTTGTATTTACATAAAACTGTCCAAGAATATCCATCAAACCCTAGACATAATCCTCTTCCTCGTACCCTATAACGCCGGTGTAAAGCCATAGTTCCCCCACCATGTCTCCGCCTTACTCCCACTGTCCGCCGCCAGCCGAAAATCACCGCAGCCGGTGGCGAAGCTCCAAACCACTCCAAAAATACACCATTTACTCCTCTCTTCCTCCTCTTTCCATATCCACAACTCGTTTCTCTCAAATGCTAGCCAATTCGCTCGAATTTTAAATTGAAGTTTTTCGGACAAAACACAAAACCGTCCAAACTCAACCAAATTAACATCATAGGACCGCCGTGACCCCCTCTATCAAACCCCCAAAATCTCGTCCCAAAAATCTAGTCGGAACTGCTCGAATATCCAGTCAAAGTTTCGGTCAAAACCCTAATTCACCCAATTGACCCCAAATTTGTACCACACGACCCCCTCACTTCCCTCGTGCCAAGTCCGTCACTGGAAACATTCAAATCTCGCTGGAAATCAATAAGGGCGGCAGAACCCTAGAATTAGTCAGATAAGTTTTCCAATTCTTTTCTTTCTTTTTTTTCAATTATATATGTGTTTTGTTTTTCCATGCATTTGTTTGTTTGTGTTTAACTCAATTTTCAGTAATTAGATCCTATTAATTTAGTTTTCGATTTTTCTGTTTTGGTTAGTTTTTTTTAAGTATTAGTTTTGTTATAATTAGTTCAATCGTTAATTGATAAATATTCTAGTATTTATTTTGAACACATGATCATTAGTTTTGTAATGTGTTTCCTGCTAGACTTTAGTTTCAATTTTGCTTTAGGTATTCGTTTGGTTCTGTTTTGATTAATATTTTGTTAGTTTAAATTAGTTTAGTTTTTGATTGATCTTTGATTCAGTATTTTAAGTCCATTAATTCAGACTTTAGGTTTGTTGGTTATAGCTGGTAGATTTCAGCTAGGATAGTAATTCTAGGGGTGGTCAGGGGTATTTTGGGCATTGAAAATGGACCAGTTTGTTAAAGTTAGTAATTCCAGAATTCAAATAAGGGTAGTATAGGTATTTCCTAGGTAGGAAAACCAAGCTAGAACATCCTAGATCCTTCTAGAAGAGGCCTAGGTGTAAGTTTTAGCATTCTAAAAGCAGCAACTTGAGAAACAAGTAAAAAAAAATTAAGATTAATATGCAATTTCTGAAAATAAAATTAGGGAAAAATGAGTAAACTCTTCCAGAACATTCTGCCCCCTTTCTTTGCCTATAAAAGGCAGCCCTAGTGCCTTGATTAACAAGTTTTAGAAGTCTGAAAATTCCCAAATCCCTTCTAGCTCTTAAGTTCCCCCCTAAAAATCCCCTTCTTCAAGTTTGAACTTCAAATTTGAATCTCAAACCAAAGAGGTTCAGATCTGGAATAATATAGCAGTAGAAATCTTAATTTTAGGTCTTTAAAACACTCCAAAAATCCAAAAACAAACAAAAATACAAAGAAAAAAATCCAAAACAAATATTGTTACATTTAGTTCTTTAGATTTTCCAGTGTTTCAGCAATTGTCTCAAGCCTCTAGCATAGATAAACATAAAAAATAGCAGAAAATTCCTTGTGATTAGCTGCTGAAGTTTCAGAGGGTGTTTGAGTACATTTTCAACTTCGTTTGGTGTTATTCAAGTCATTTTGAGTGGTTTTCTGTCTGGCTTGGTGTAAAAATCTACAGGATTGGAGCTATTTCTGGTTGAGTTCAAGTTTGTAGTTGCTCACTGAATTCTGTTTGCTATTGTGACTTTGCTGACCACTTCTCTCATTTGTTTTGATCTTCAGGTACACATCTTGTAATCCCAAGCTTTTGAAATGAAATGAAGTGCCGATCTAGCTTATTTTGTTGAACTCCTTTGGTTATTTCTACTTGTAGTTAATTAGAATTTTTATTGTAGCATCTCGCCAATTAAGGACTGTATAACTGGACTGGATATTTAGACTGTGTAAATCTGATTGTGTTAACTCATATATTAGCATCCAATGTTAATTTCTGTAATGAAAAACAGGGGCTGTGTAGGCTACTATGACTGGACTGTTCTGCCTCTTGTTCTAGAAATCATGCAACTAGGACATACAATCATATTAGTTGTGGTGATTGAACCTCGTTTAAATAATCAGGTCCTGTTGAATTAATATAGATTATGAGTTGTATCACGATTTCATTACTTGTCTAGCAATTCAAATGTCTAGCAATATGTTGGTTTCGGGTGATATTCAATGGCTCCATAAATATAATTTTTTTTGACACTTAATGATAAAAGAGTGAAATCAGTTCTAGGATAGACCACCAGTGGAGATAGATTTTATTTGAAATTGAGTTCCATGTTATTTGACACAAATACGCCTAACATTGGGCCAAGCAGGCCATCCTGAACCTTGTTGGTATATGGACCAATGCAATAGTGAATGGGCCAATATGGTGGTCCAATTCAGGAACTGAATATTAGCATAATTTGGTTCATAAACGTTTGGACCATCAAGATAGGCCCAACGTGCAATACAGCTGCAGGCCTATACGATTTTATCGCCTCATTTTGGAATTGGGCTCATTTGGAGCCCAAAGCTTAAAATGTATTATAAGTCAAACCCCTTTAAGAATTATATAGGAATAGGGGGATTAATTCGTAAATATAAATTCGGGTTTCGAATTAGGTGGTGGGTTCAAATTAAAAGGGTCCTCTCTTTTGTTTGAATTCGGACCTGAGTTCGAGGCTTGAATTTATAAATGCAAGTTAATTAGCCCCTTTAGAGACAAAAATAAATAGAAAAATCGTAGTTGCTTTAGGTTTGCCTTTAAATAAAAATGAGATGAGCCTCGCTAAACAAAACCCATAAATTGTGAGGCCCATAGTAATTGCATAACTAAACATACTTAGAATTCGGAGTGTGCTGTTTAGCAAATTTTACGGACTCCTGCAAAGATAATAACACGTTAGTCGCTTCAGGAGCGTTTTTTAATAATTTTACTTTCTTAAATACGAGTGTGCATTTCATGCAATCCAAATCCAAATCCCAAAACATCGGATAAGAATGTGTCGAGAATCCGGGTGCATTTCATGTGACGTGATCCGAAAACACATTTTTAAACGACGTTCACTTTCCCAAAAAAATAACTAAAAGTGGTAAATGATCTTAAAATTGCACTATACGTTGGAACATGTATAAAAATTAGATTTTAGCCATTTATAATAATTTAAGCGATCGTGCTAGAACCACGGGATCCGGGGGTGCCTAACACCTTCCCTCGGGTCAACAAAATTCCTTATTCAGAATTTCTGGTTCGCAGACTCCAACAGGGAAATTAAAATTTTCCTCGATTTGGGATTCAAGTTAAACCGGTGACTTGGGACACCAAAAGCCAATCCTATCCCAAGTGAAAACTCTGAAATAAATAAATAATCCCATTTCGAATAATGTCACTTTAAATAGAAAAACTCCCTTATATATTATCCTTCGGGGTAGGTGTGTAAAAAATGAGGTGTGACAGCTCTGGCGACTCTGCTGGAGACACGAACACAGAATTCCGATTTAGGGTTCAAGAATTCGAGCTTAGTATAATTATTATATTTGGCTTTGTCTGATCTTCCTACCTGTTTCATGCTAAATGTGCTAAGTGCTTTACCGCTTTGATATTATCTGAATTGTACATATAAAATTGTTACGAAACCCTTCTCTTCTCATCTCCGGGGATGTGCTCACTGGTTGAGACTCCCTATTCTATTAGTGTCATACCTTAAAGTAAGAAAGAAGCCGGACAAGTTACTAAGCCGGATGGCCTTTTGGTTCCCGGTACGTAGCCCCCTCCTCGACTCGAGTTGTTCGCTCGGGTACACAGTCTAGAACATATACCCAGGTTTTGAACCTAGAATGACTCGGCCTCATGCCGGATCCCTAGTAGGACATTTGTTTGCATCATGTGCATTTGACTTAGGGGACTCAACACAGGGGTTGGGTCCATTTAGGACAGGTGACCTGAAATGAATTGACCATGCTAATGCATCTTACGTGCTACTTGAGCATTTATTTGCTCGGCTTTGCATGTTGATCGGCTTGTCTATGTGAGCATGTGATTTTTGCCCTGAGTGAATTATTCCCAAAATTCAAACAAAAGCATTTTTTTTCTTTAATTATTTTACATTTTTGTGTTATTTCCTGTTAATTGTTGCATTTTATCTGTGCATTTTAATTCATATGAAAAATACAAAAATACGCATTTGCATTTAGGATCTAATTTCATATTTTAAGATCAATTAAGGGTAATGTGTTTTGGAACAAAATATGAAGAAAATAACAAAAATAGTTCACTTTTGCATTTTTAATTATTTTAATTGTGAATTTGTCATGAAATAGTTTTTAAAACAATTTTAGAAATTAATTAACTTAGTTTGGGGAAATAAATTAGGTTTCATTTTAATTTTCTACAAAATACATAAAAATACAAAAAAAAAGAATAAAAGAGAGAAGTAATTAAAAGAATTGAGAAAAAAGAAAAATTGGGCTATTGTCTTTAAGAGAATCTGAGCCCAAATGGCACCTAACCCATTCCGCTCAACCCGTCCAGGCCCAATTCCCCGACCCAGTCCAGCTCCAAAACGACGTCACTTCCCCCCTCTCTTTAATCTTGTCCGTCCATTGATCTAATCCAACGGTCCGGATGTGGTCGTTCATATTACATAAAAATGTAATAACATTTGTCATAACCCTAATGACAAGAGTCATCCTCCTCGTACCTCTCTGTTACGTCGTCGCCGGATAAATTGCCACCTTCTCCGATGACTCTCAAAATAACACCCGTATACCACTTCAGGGTCCTCGTCACAAATCTCCCATTACCTTTTTTCGAATCCCACCAGAAGTCATCAAATGTTGGAAATTATTGTCGTCGGCTCCGCCGCCCACGGCGGCGACATCACCCAAATCGGTTCAAGTTCACACCAGGGAACCTCCTCCATCTCCCCATCACTAGTCTGCAAATAATCTTCTTCAAAACACGACCAAGCCCTTTGAATTTCAAATCCAAAATCGTTCAAAAAACCCTAAGTCATCCCACTGATTTCAAGTGAATGTACCAGAGTCTCGTTGCTTCCTTCGCGAGGAATTCAATGTCGTTGGCCTCAAAGTTCATTGAAGGCAGTCGAGTTTGAATGGATAATTTTGCTAGTGAGTTTTTCTTCTTTTGTGTTTGTTTTTCGTTGCTCTTGTTTGGTTAAGTCTGCTGGCCTATTTGTTTAATGGATGTTCTTGTTTTCATTTAATCTTCTTTTCTTTAACTTCAGCTTCATCAAGTCGAAATTAGGATAGTGTAACTAAGTTCATGTTTGGCTGAATTTTTAACTCTATTATTTGTTCATCTTAATGTGTTTTCCCTCGTGTGATTAGTATGCTCGTTAGCCCTCGTGTGATTAGTATGCTCGTTATAGTTGATTGACGCCGTCATATTTTAGACTTTTTCTTTAACTTTTCATATGTTGTTAGTTAGATTAGTATAATTTAATGTTGATTCTTGATTATTAATTCTGTTTAAAGCTAATTGGATAATAGTAAAATAGGATTGTATAAGCTAAAATTCACCCTTAGGGCTTAGGGAAGTGTTTGGGTATTAGCTATGATAGATTAGTAATTTCAAGAATAGTCAGGGGTGTTTGGACATTTAACGGTAGAAAGAATGTTGTAGATCCCATTAGAATAGTTTAGATTCTTCTAGAATAGGACTTTAGTGTAGATTTCAGCCAACTTAGGATACTAGCTTGGGAAACAAGTCAAAAAATGAGGGATTAATCTGAAATAAACTAGGGACTGAATTTGAAATCTGAAAATCTGACTTGCACCTCATCTTTTCCTATAAAAGGGCATTCCCATGCCTTAACACACAAGTTTTGAGAGCTCAAAAAAATTCCCTCCAAAAAGCTCTCTTAGTTTCATATCTAGTTTTGACATTCAACAAAAAAACCAAAAAACAAATAGAAAATATAAGAAAAAATCCAAAAAAACAACACTGTTTCATTGCCTTCTTGAGGTTATTTCCTAGGTTCCAGCTTTAGTTCAATCTTCTAGTTCATTTCAAAACCAAAAATAATTTGAATTCTCTATTCTTGTTAAATGTTCGAGGTCTGAAGGTATTTTGGATCATTTAGGCATTAGTGTTGGTTAATTGGAGTCAACCGTGGGTTAATTGTTTGGGTATATTGATTTCCGGGGTCATTCTTGAGTATTTGGCATTGTTTGGACTATTTTGTTGATCATGCTTGATTTTCAAAACGTTCCTGGATTTTGAGCTTGATTTTGAACTGCTGCTAAATATCGTTATTGTTGCTGATCTCTGGTTCTTCATTGTAACTCAATTTCAGGTACACACTCTTTGTCTCTAATGATGTGGGAACTTGGTTCAGATGTATGAGTGATTTGAAAACTCAATGAAAGAGAATTGCTATCTGTTCAATTGAATTTGTCAAGAGTTGTTGTAGCTGTAAATATTCAAATTAGACATTCATGTTTATTTGGGACTGTATTGATTGATAGACTGTTAAACATAAATTTGCTTGGTTGAATTATTAATTACATGTTTGTGCATGTAAGAGATGCTTATGGATTTTGTTGAGTATCAGTAGTAACTAGTTTCCTGTTGAATTAATGGAGCAGCACTTGTGAGTTGAAGTTACTGTACGTAAATTGAAGGCAGAAAGTTAAGAGTAAGTGAGTGATTTGAAACTTAAACTAATAAGTAGAAGGACATAGAATATGAAGTTAATTATTGTCCTAATTCATGCTTGTCCTTCGTTTAGCTAAGCTGTGCAGTTTCTAAAGCCATTGAATCAATTCTACTGGAGTATCGATTTAGTCATGTTAATGTTACTACTATCGTTTTCAATTTGACTTTATCCTTGATAACATTTAGGAGTCTACTGATGGATGGATAAATAGGATAAGTTGTCACCTGTATTTTGAATTGTTGAAATAAGGATATAAAGTAAATCAGTGATAAACACAAACTGATTTTATTACTTGAGTTAGAGTACATTGTAAAATTGCACAGAAATTAGCTGATTTGTTTAGGACTGATTGGGCTGCTCAAATTCGGGTGAGTGCTGCGTTTGCTTCTGTCCGGGCTCAAACTTGGGCTTGTTGGTTTGCGGCTGTGAGGGTGTGAATCGGTCCTTCTTTCAAGGACATAGCAATCTCACGTACTGGGTCTATTAAGTGTTCCCCAGGCCCACGTTTTAAAGCAGCTTTTCCCATAAGCTTTGGGTTGTGATGCAAACTAATTAAGGCCCTGTTTATTTATTTCTTTAGGGACGAGATAAGTATAAAATCATAATCGATTTAGGATTGGCCTTTAAATAAAATGATGAGACGATCCTCGCCAAATAAAATGCAAATTGCGGGGCCCTCGTTCATTGCTTAATTAAAAATACTTAGAATTCGGGATGGGCCGTTTAGAGAATTTCATGGACTTCACCAAAGATAATAACGCGCTAGACTTTGTAGGCGCACCCTTAATAACATTTCTTTCCTAAAATTCGGGTGCACAGTTATGTGACCCAAATCCAAATCTCAACGAAGTCAAAATGTGTTGACAACCATGGGTGCACTGGTGCGACGTGGTTCGAAACGCATTTTCATGACGTTGCAATTCTTATGAAAATAAAAATAAAAGTGGGTTGTTAATAAAAGGCGCATAAGTTAGAACATGTTTTGAAATCAGATAAAATCAAATACAACAGTTGAGCGACCGTGCTAGAACCACAGAATCCGGGAATGCCTAACACCTTCTCCCGGGTTAACAGAATTCCTTACTCGAATTTCTGGATCGCAGACTATTAAACAGAGTCAATAATTTCCTCGATTCGGGATTCAACCGGCGATTTGGGATACCATTAATCTCCCAAGTGGCGACTCTGAATCTTAATAACAAATCTTGTTTCGATTGTCCTTTAATTGGAAAAACTCCTTTACACTCTTGCGGGTGCAGGAAAAAGAAGGTGTGACAATCTAAATGAGTGAAAATTGAGAAAAAATAAGTAGTGTTAGGACTAAGTAAGGGTGACCATTTGAAAAAAAAAACAATGCCCAAATAGTACCGAAATGCTGCCGGATTTTTGAAAAAATGAAAAATGAAAAAGAGAAAAAATATTTAAAAAAAAAACATAAAAAGAAAAATTATTGTCCAAAATAGTTTTTGGCAAATCTTCCCGAACTACGCCGGTTTGATTCTCACCGGATGTGAGATACGTAGGCAACCCTCATCGGGTCCAACCACTCCTTTTGCAAAAATAGCCAAAAATACCAAAACTTTAATTTTTATCCAATAAGTCGGGTGATGCCATTCTTGTTTAAAAATAAGCCAAATGCCCCCAAAAGGGCGCCGGAAGGCTGTTTTTACAAGAACAACCACCTCGAGTCATTTTTAAACAATTTTCGGGCACAGCCTTCAACTCTCCCTTTCGGAATTGCTGAAAAGGCCGTATCCTCAAAACCAGCCGCTTGTTTTAAATTAGAAATCTGAAGAAAATAGTGTCATTTTTTAAGGTCAAAATAAGTGATTAAATCACCTTAATAAATGTGCAGGATGAGCACGATTCAAAATGAACCTTTCTCAATCATGAGTAAAATCCCTCTGGAGTTGCGTCTATGGTGGAACGATCTGGGAAAAGAAGGACAGAGCGAGGTCAACAAATATTTGAAAGGGCTTA
>MU687623.1:0-21106 GCA_026770625.1 Nicotiana glauca | reverse complement strand
GGGGCATTGCACGCTATGTTGTTAAAGGGTGCCAGGATGGTGAAAAGATGGGTTATGCCACTTCTTCTACAGCAGTGATGATATTTGTCCGATAAATTATGAATGATTTGGAGCAATTACAAAGGGGTCTTGCGAGCAGGCCCGCGACGATGACGAATGATGCCCGCCGGGCCCCAGGGTTTGAAGCTTTGATGTACTCCTAAAAAATATAGTCAAGTCTTGAGTCTGTATCTTATGATTTTGAAAATGAAAGTAATAGTTTAGTAGTGATGTAATCAGTTGTCATTAATGAAAATTTGGAAATTCCCAGAAAATGTGTTTTTGTTTTCTTGCTTTTAATTTTATATTAGTTGACAAATATTCCACTTGATCCAATTCAGGCACAGTTACGATATATAGACAATTTTTATAGGACCCGACCATAGCCATATGAAAAATACAAAATACAGTAAGAATAAAAATCCAGAAGAAGAGTGAAATAATGATAGAAATGGAAAAGAAAAAGAAAGAAAGAAAAAGAAAAACAATAGAGAGGGAAAAGCCGCAACAAAAGAAAATGGCAAAGCAAAGAAAAAGGCGAGAATAAAAGAAAAAGCCACAATTGAGAAAGCCAGGATGACGCACGCGGTCGAGAAAATGCATATTAGAAACCGATAATTGCCTAGGTGCATCCATGCTCCAAATGTGCGACTATTTGTTTGATAATGCCTTAACCACTAATAACGCTGTTGTTGTTGGTGAGTTCAGACAGGTGGTTTAGCTAGCTGGCATTCTGGCAACTCATCCATATAATACCCGATCCAAAGACATGTCGAAAATGGTTAGCCAAGAGATCGAAGCAACTATTGTTGACCCGGCTATGGAGGAAGAAATAGTGGATGTTAATGCTATGAAAGAGTAAATGTACAAGCTGAAACAACAAATGGCCTAGATGTACCAGGCCNTTATGCAACCACTTCTCAAACACCACCACCTCCACCACCAAAGCAAATCCCACCACCTCCACCACCAGTTGCTCCTGTGTATGTGGCTCCTCCACCTACCATGTTACACAAATCTTCAAGTGAACCTTTGTTCCACACTCAAGAAAACCACTACTATCCGCCTGAGCCTACTTTCAAACCTTATGAGCTTTACTCTTATACCCTTCTTATTGATATATCAGCTTAAGAAGAAAAGCCTCCTAAGAAACCTGAGCAGGAGGAGATGATACGCAAAGTAAAAAGCTTGGAACAATCATTCCGAAACATGCAAGGTCTAGGAGGACAAGTAAGTGTTGCTTATAAAGACCTGTTCTTGTTTCCAGAAGTCCAACTGCCTGTGGGTTTCAAATTGCCAAAGTTTGATCTTTATGATGGGCATGGCGACCCCGTAGCCCATTTGAGGGGGTTTTGTAGCAAAATGAGGGGTGCTGGAGGAAATGACGAATTGTTAATGGCATACTTCAGCCAAAGCCTCAGTGGATCGGCTTTAGAGTGGTATACGAGGCAAGATCATACCTGATGGTACACATGGGATGACTTAGCCCAAGCTTTTGCAAACTATTTTCAGTATAATCTTGAGATTGTCCCCGATCGTCTCTCCTTGACCAAGATTGAAAAGAAACCCGGGGAGAGTTTTAGAGAATATGGATTTTGATAGAGGGAGCAGACCGCGAGGGTCGATCTTCCTATGAAAGAGGGTGAGATGGTGGATTATTTTTTGCAGGCTTTAGAGCCTACCTATTACGACCATCTAGTTTCAGCAGTGGGCAAAACTTTCATTGAAGTCGTAAAGATGGGAAGCATGGTAGAAGAAGGTTTGAAGTCCAACAAGATTATGAGTTACTCCGCAATAAAAGCGACTACGCAAGCCATCCAGACTGGCACTGGAGGGGTTTTGGGAAAGAAGAAGAAGGAAGAAGTTGCCGTGGTGGAGTCGAGGAAATGGTCCAGGGGTCCTTCACCTTATTATGATCAACCCCGTCCACATCACCAACCCTACCCACATATACCATATGGCCCACCACAACATTACTATCTACCCCACGTTCCCCACTTCTCAGTTCACCACGCCCAAACTTATCCTCAACCTCAGGCACCCTGGCGTGCACCTACTCCCCAAAATACCTATCATACCCAAAATGCATACCCACCTCCCAGAACTTACAGAAATCCCGATGGAACCGGTTTCCGACCAAACCTTGCTGCTAAGAATGACAGACTGCAAAAGAAAAAGACTTTCACTCCGCTAGGAGAATCTTATACCAGCCTGTTCCACAGGTTAAGGCAGCTTGCAATGTTAAACCCCATTGAACCAAAAATACCAAACCCTCCCCTGAGGAACTTGGACCATTCAGTCAATTGTGAATATTGCTTAGGAGCGCTAGGACATGATACAGAGAAATGTTGGCATCTGAAAACTGCCATTCAGGAACTTATTGATACCAGGAGAATTGAAGTACAAGCTCCAGAAACTCCCAATATCACACAGAATCCATTACCAACTCATCATGAGACTTACATGATTGAGTTAGTGTAGAAGGGAGAATACAAGAAGCCGTCGCAAGCTGTGATGATGATTAAGGCAAGTGAGAATAAAGCAAATGAAAAATTGATTGGAGGGAAGGCATTGGCCGTAGTAGAACAGACAGTCAGTGAACCAGTGATGATAGTGAAACCAGAACCTGTTAAAGTGACAATACCAGGAGCAGTTGTTAAGCCTGTGTTGGTTGTAAAGGGCGACCGTGCAGAACCTGTTATCATCAAACCGGCAATTCAGTTGCTAGTGGTTAATGAAAAAGCTGTCCCATGGAATTATGACCGGGTGACTGTTATGTACAGAGGAAAAGAAATTAAAGAAGAAGTATGTGAAATGCATGGGTTGACTAGATCAGGGAGGTGCTTTGCCCCTGAAGAATTGAGGAAAGTTAAAGCAGCTAGAGACAATCCGGCACCAGTGAAAAGAGCTGTTACTGAGGAGGAAGCTGAAGAGTTTTTGAAAAAGATGAAAGCACAAGACTACTCAATCGTGGAACAATTAAGAAAAACCCCGGCGCAAATCTCGTTATTGTCTTTATTGATCCATTCGGATGAACATCGCCAGGCGCTGATGAAGATTCTAAATGAAGCACATGTGCCAGACAAAATCACTGTGAATCATCTTGAGAAGATTGCAAACAAAATTTTTGAGGTTAACAGGGTAATATTCTCCGATGATGAGTTGTTGTTGGAAGGAACTGAACATAATAGAGCCCTTTACCTCACAGTGAAGTGCGAAGATTCCGTGGTGACTCGGGTGTTAATTGATAATGGGTCTAGTGCCAACATTTGCCCTCTCTCTACCCTAGACAAGTTGAAAGTTGACAGTGAAAGAATTCATAAGAATAGTATCTGTGTACGGGGATTTGATGGCGGAGGGAAGGATACAGTAGGAGATATTGTGTTGGAGCTAAAAATAGGACCTGTGGAATTCACTATGGAGTTCCAAGTGCTTGATGTTGCTGTTTCTTACAATCTTTTATTGGGACGGCCCTGGATTCATGCTGCAAAGGCAGTGCCGTCTACTTTGCATCAAATGGTCAAATTTGAATGGGATCGGCAAGAGATTGTAGTCCATGGGGAGAACAATTCTTGTAATGCTATTACACCCTTCGAGGAAGTTGAAGATGATAAAGGCCCGTGGATGTACCAAGTCCCGGACACAGTAACAGTTACCAAAATACCAGAAGGGGAGAGTGTTCCTATGCCCAAGGTAGCTGCCGCATCTGTCATGGTGGCAACGGAGATGATAAGGAATGGATTTTTACCCGGAAAGGGTCTGGGAGCTTCACTACAGGGGATCATACAGCCAGTGTCTCTTCCTGGAAATCTGGACACTTTCGGGTTAGGTTTCAAACCCACTGCTGCCGACATAAGGAGAGCCAAAAAGATGAAGAAGAGAGTGTGGACCCTTCCAAAACCTATCCCTCGCCTTTCCCGTTCTTTTGTCCGGTCTGGTACTAAAAGGCGCCCAGCAACAGTAATGCCCAATTCTGTGGTGATAGAACCTGACAAGGAGATGATCGAAAGGTTCGAAAGGTTGTTCGATGAAGTGAATATGATGGAAGCAGGCGAAGGTCCGAGTAAAATTGATGTGCAGTTCGTGGGGTCTCAGGCCAAGCTTAATAACTGAGAAGCTACTCCTCTTCCTACACGGAAGGAGTCGTGGTAGTTAGTTTTTGATTTTCCTTTGAGTATTAAATCTGGATTATTTCCAAGGTTGTAATTCGGATTGCTATGTTCCGTCCATTTGGATGAGTTAAACCTTGTTATCTTACAATTTTAATGAAATGCAATTTCCTTCTCTCTTCATTTCTGATAGCCTTTATTTTTGTTTTTCTTTTCTTTCTTGTACAGTCCCTTTTATGCTGGTTTCAATGATGTATCATGCATGAGGAATTTCTGGCCTAGTCTTGATAATCAATGTGAAATAGTAAAAGTTGAGTGTGAGGATGAGATAGAATATGATGACGAGGAAGCTTTGGAAGAAATCAGTAAAGAATTAAGTCAATTTGAGGAAAAACCCAAACCTAATTGAAATGACACAGAGGCAATCAATTTAGGGGATCAGGAGAATGTTCGGGAAACAAAAATAAGCGTCTATTTGGAAGCCCCGCTCAGGGAAGAAATAATCAAGTTGTTGTTTGAGTTCAAACATATTTTCGCATGGTCATATGATGATATGCCTGGTTTAAGTACCGATCTGGTGGTCTACAAATTGCCCATTTATTCGAATGCTCTCCTGTCAAGAAAAAGCTGAGGAAATTTAAAACAGATATCAGTGTGAAAATTAAAGAAGAAGTCAACAAGCAGTTTGAGGCGAAGGTCATATGGGTTACCCGATATCCCACCTGGTTAGCAAATGTCGTGCCTGTGCCAAAGAAAGATGGAAAAACCAGAGTGTGTGTTGACTATCGTGATCTTAATAAGGCAAGTCCAAAAGACAACTTCCCACTGCCAAACATCCATATATTGATTGACAATTGTGCTAAACATGAGATCAGTTCCTTTGTGGATTGTTATGCGGGCTATCACCAGATTTTGATGGATGAGGAAGATGTTGAAAAGACGGCATTCATCACGCCTTGGGGGATATATTGTTATAGGGTCATGCCGTTTGGGTTGAAAAACGCAGGGGCAACATACATGAGGGCGATGACTACCATGTTCCATGATATGATACATTGGGAAATTGAAGTTTATGTGGATGATATAATTATAAAGTCAAGAAAGCAGTGTGATCATGTTAAAGACCTGAGGAAGTTTTTCTAGAGGCTCCGCGGGTACAATCTCAAACTTAATCCAGCAAAGTGTGCGTTTGGAGTCCCGTCAGGGAAGTTGTTGGGATTTGTGGTAAGTCGATGTGGTATTGAATTAGACCCATCCAAAATCAAAGCTATACAGGAGTTGCCACCGCCAAAGAGCAAGAAATAAGTGATGATTTTGCTCTGCAGGTTGAATTACATTAGCAGGTTCATTGCTCAACTTACAGCAACTTGCGAGCCTATTTTTAAGCTGCTAAAGAAAGATGCTGCAGTCAAGTGGACGGATGAATGTCAGGCATCATTTGACAAAATTAAGGAGTATTTGGCTAGTCCACCTGTGTTAGTTCTGCCAGAGCCGGGAAGACCCTTGATCCTTTATCTGACAGTGTTGGATAATTCTTTTGGCTGTGTACTTGGGCAGTATGATGTTACGGGAAAGAAAGAGCAGGCAATTTACTACCTCAGCAAGAAGTTCACATCTTACGAGATAAAATACACTCAGCTTGAGAGAACGTGTTGTGCATTGACCTGGGTTGCGCATAAATTGAAACATTACTTGTCAGCATATACCACTTATCTCATCTTGCGGTTGGATCCATTAAAATACATTTTTCAGAAGCCCATGCCCACAGGGAGGCTCGCAAAGTGGCAAATCTTGCTTACGGAATTTGATATTATATATGTGACCTGTATTGCGATGAAAGCACAAGCAGTGGCTGATAACCTAGCGGAGAATCCAGTTGATGATGAATATGAACCCTTGAAAACATACTTTCCTGATGAGGAGACAATGCATATCGAGGAATCCAAACAAGATGAAAAGCCTAGGAGGAAGTTGTTCTTTGATGGAGCTGCCAATAACAAAGGCGTTGGGATAAGAGCAGTACTTATTTCTGAGACAGTGCAACACTACCCTGTTACATCTCAACTTCGCTTCTACTGTACTAATAATATGGCTGAATACGAGGCATGTATCCTAGGATTGAGGATGGCTATAGACATGGGTGTGCAAGAGATCTTGGTCATGGGCGACTCGGATCTTCTGGTGCACCAAATTCAGGGAGAATGGGAGACACGAGACTTAAAACTCATACCGTACCGACAATGTTTGCATGAACTTTGTTAGCAATTTCAATCAATATACTTCAAGCACATTCCAAGGATTCATAACGAAGTTGCTGATGCTTTGGCCACTTTGGCGTCGATGTTGCATCATCCAGATAAGGCTTATGTGGACCCATTGCAGATTTAGGTCTGTGATCAGCATGCCTATTGTAATACGATGGAAGAAGAGCTTGATGGTGAGCCATGGTTTCATGATATCAAAGAATACCTCAGAATGGGAGTATATCCGGCACAAGCCACAGGGGAACAAAAGAGAGCTATTAGACGTTTGGCAAGCGGATTTTTCTTCAGTGGAGGAGTTTTGTACAAAAGAACTCCAGATCTTGGTTTATTGAGGTGCATGGATGCTAAACAGGCTACAATTATCATGACCGAGGTACATACGGGAGTTTGTGGACCTCATATGAGTGGGTATGTGTTGGCAACGAAGATTCTCCGAGCAGGTTATTATTGGCTTAATATGGAACGAGATTGTATCAGTTTTGTGCGCAAGTGTCATCAATGCCAAGTACATGGAGATTTGATCCATTCTCCACCATCTGAGTTACATAAAATGTCGACACCATGGCCCTTCGTTGCTTGGGGAATGGATGTCATTGGGCCGATCGACCCAGCAGCANAATTCCGAAAGTGATTATCACAGATAATGGTGCCAATCTCAACAGTCATCTGATGGCGGAGACATGTCAGAAGTTTAAAATCACACACCGCAATTACACACCATATCGTCCTAAGGCGAATGGAGCAGTCGAGGTATCTAATAAGAACATCAAGAAAATACTTCGGAAAATGGTGGAAGGATCCAGGCAGTGGCATGAGAAGTTACCTTTCACTCTGTTAGGATACCGCACTACTGTTCGTACTTCAGTAGGGGCGACTCCTTATTCATTGGTGTATGGTACGGAGGTAGTGATGCCTGCAGAAGTTGAAATACCCTCCCTGCGGATTATTGCTGAAGCATAAATTGATGATGATGAGTGGGTCAAAGCCCGTTTGGAACAATTGAACCTGATTGATGAAAAGAGATTGGCAGCAGTATGTCATGAACAATTATACAAACAAAGAATGGCGAGAGCATATAACAAGAAAGTGCGTCCGCGGAAGTTCGAAGTAGGGCAATTGGTGTTAAGGCGTATCTTACCTCACTGGTCTGAAGCAAAAGGAAAGTTTGCTCCTAACTGGCAGGGGCCGTTTGCTGTAACACGAGTGTTGTCCAATGGTGCATTGTATCTAACAGATGTGGAAGGGAAATGTGTAGAAATGGCTATCAATTCTGATGCAGTCAAAAGATATTATGTATGATTTCTTTATCTTTATGTACCTGATTGTATTTGGCATGTTTTAAGATTGAAATGACAAAGGCATTTTGTTCTGCTATCCAAACACTTTATCCTTTGTTATCCCTTTTGAGTCCTGTTATATTTTTCTTTCATAGCCCTCTTTCAGAATCAACAACAAAATTTAAGAACCCGAGCAGGGAAATTAAGTAGAGAAACAGGAGAAACACAGTGGAAAAAGAAAAGGAAAAAAAATAAAAGAAAGAAAAGAAAAGAGAAAGAAAAAGAAAAGAGAATAAAGAAAAGAAAAGAAAAAGAAAAAGAAGAAAAGAAAGAAAATAAAAGAAAGAAAAGAAATGAAAAGAAAAGAAGAATGGAAGAAAATAAACATCGCAACAATGAAGCGATTTTATGGCCTGAACTACGTTTGGCTTGATCCCGAAAGGGTACGTAGGCAGCCTCACTGAGGTTCAGTCACAACAAAGGAAAAGTCCAAGAATCCCCAAGAAGGAAACTGGGGCAGAAGTTATGGTTGTTGCGAAAGATATGATTCCGAAAGTTGTAATTTTGAACCCACGTTAAAATATTTTGAGCCTTTATACCCTTCTTTCTAAACCCATCCAAAAGTCATATTACGGTCCAAAGAAAGACCTTCTGATCAATTTTAAGAAATGTCAATACGAGCAGGTAAAGTGATACATGTTGAGGTCAACACTCGGATACCAGAAGAAGAAATAATAAAATGAGAGAGTCTTATTGGTGAAAACCCTTATGGGCACCGTAAGGCGAAGTGAGCTTGAGAGATATCAAAATGAGAGAGTCTTATTGGTGAAAACCCTAATTGGCACCGTAAGGCGAAAGTGAGTTTTTCAGATGAGCAAATGAAAGAAATCCACGGTTGAAAGGTGGCAAAACAAGCAAGATTTGGGTTTTTGGTGAAAGTTGGTTGTGAAAGTATGGAACAGCAAATGTGGCAATTGACAGTTGATTGGTGGGACAGACTAAGATGGTTAATCCAAAATGCATGGCACGATCAATGGTATCAGCTTTTCCACTCAGATAAGTTCTATCCGTTTCTCTTCATTACAATTCATTCATTTTCAGAGTCTTTCTATCCTAAAAAAAAAACCTTCGAGGTCATTGCATTTCATTCTCTTGAAGTCTGTCTATAAGACATTTCAGTGTCAATTCAATTCAAAACAAAAGAAGGATGTCAAGGCTAACTACCAGCTTCTCAGTTGTACTGCACAACAAGGTTGAAGCATATCAAAAGAAAGTAAAGCATGAAGAACCAATAAAAATCCCATCAGTGGAATAATCAGATAATTATGAAGGAGAAGCAAAGTTTTGCAAGAAGGGTCAGAAACATAAAAAGGCAATAATGAATACAACATTTGGGTCATCAAAGTCAGAGGGTTGAAAGTCAGTCAAGAAGTCGAGGCGTTTCAAAGCAAGTCCAAGGAAGTAAGTCAGAGCAAAGTCGGAAGCAGGAACATGGCCAACAAGAATGCCAGCAGCTAACCACCATTTCATATTAACAAATCTTTCTTTGATTAAAACAGGGGCAGAAAATTTTCTTTTGTAAGCAGGAGCCCACCTGGATAACAGGGGAATATTTTCCAAAGTTAGCAAGCAGGAGCCCACCTGAAGAACAAGGGAATATATTTAAAAAGGCAGCAAGCAGGAGCCCACTTGAAGAATAAGGGAATACATTTCAAGCACAGCTGTCAGGCACCCACTTGGATAACAAAGGAAGTATAATGCAAGTTTTATTCTTCAAATTTAATATTTGGTAACATAACGCGCCTGGTTATCAAACTAGGGCAGAAAATGTTCTTTGTCTGATATGTTTGTTGCAAGCAGGAGCCCACCTGGAGAACAAGGGAATATCTTTCAAATTTAGCAAGCAGGAGCCCACCTGGAGAATAAGGGAATACTTTTCCAATTCGGCAAGCAGGAGCTCACCTAGAGAACAAGGGAATATCTTTTCAAAATCGGTAAGCAGGAGCCCACCTGGAGAAAAAGGGAATATCTTTTCAAATTAGCAAATAGGAGTCCGCCTGGAGAACAAGGGAATATCTTTTCAGATGCAGCAAGCAGGAGCCCACCTGAAGAACAAGGGAATATCTTTCAAATGTAGCAAGCAGGAGCCCACCTAGAGAACAAGGGAATATGTTTCAAATTCAGCAATCAGGCACCCACCTGGAGAACAAGGGAAGTACAATTCAACTTTAACTGTCAGTTTCAATATTGGATAACATGTTGTACCTAGTTACCAAACTGGGGCAGAAATTTTTCTTCGTTTTTGTCTGTTTTGTTGCAATCAGGAGCCCACCTGGAGAACAAGGGAATCCTTTTCAAAAGTTCAGTAATCAGGAGCCCACCTGGAGAACAAGGGAATCCATTTCAGAAGTTCAGCAATTAGGAGCCCACCTGGAGAACAAGGGAATCCATTTCAAGTTTCAGCAGTCAGGCACCCACCTGGAAAACAAGGGAAGTACAATCCAAATTGTAGCCTTTAATTTTAATATCTGATAACATGATGAGCCCAGTCACCAAACTGGGGCAGCAAATTTTCTTTGTTTGCCTATTTTGTTGCAATCAGGAGCCCACCTGGAGAACAAGGGAATACTTTTCAAGCATCGCAGTTAGTAGCCCACTTGGAGAACAAGGGAATACTTCCCAAACGTCGCCATCAGGAGCCCACCTGAAGAACAAGGGAATACTTTTCAAGCATGGCAATCAGGAGCCCACCTGGAGAACAAGGGAATACCTTTTCAAGCATCGTAAGCAGGAGCCCACCTGAAAAATCGACACATATTTCAAATTGTCATAATCAAGCATCATCAAGAGGAATGGCAAAACACTGCCAAGGCAACAACAAGAATCCCATTGGAAGAACACAAGATACAAGCTCAAGGCAATGCAAGAGCAAGTTTGAAGACATAGATAGGATCTTTTGTAACTCCATAGATCATAGCTTAGGCTAGATCCTTTTGTTTTACCATGGTGTAATAAGGAGGTCAGCGAGCAGTAGCAGCAGCAACAACAGTGAAAATAACAGCTCCTGGTAGTCCAACTACCAGACACTCCCGAACTACACTGACCTGATTCCTTTTTAGCCAAGGATATGTAAGCAACCTCAAAAGCAGGGTGCGGTCAAACTTTTCAAAAATGCTTCACACGGAGTGTTCAAACGGGCAAAAATCGCTCGTATCCGCTCACTTATCTTTGCACGAAAACTCTTCGTGTTTTCGAGCAAAGAGGGGCAGCTGTGAGCACGTAATTTTTGCCCTATATGATTACTCGCATAAATTCAAAATAAATTTTTCCATTGTTTGCAATGTCATAGATTTTTCGTAGTAATTTTTTGTTAATTGTTTGCATTCTTATATGCATGTTTGATTTATTTTAAATCACAAAAATAAAAAAAAAATAAAAAAACATGCATTGTATTTAGTATTTATTTCTATTTTTTAAAGATAATTAGTAAATTAGTTGCTTTATTAAAAATAAAAATCACTAAATTGGGGTACTTTTGCATTTTATCCTTTTAGCTTTAAATTAGTAATTTCCTCTTTTAATTTAGGAGTAATTAATTTTTGTAAGTATTATAGTAGATAATTAGACTAACTTTAAAGATTAGCTCCATTTAGGAGTTAATTTGGGGTTGCAATTAATTATAGAAAAAAGGGAGGAATAATAGAACAAAAGAAAAGGAAAGGAATTTGTTCTTAAAAGACCTATTTGGGCCAAGACCAACAAAAGAATCCCTAGCCCAATATACTACCCCTCACAACCCGCCCAATTCCATGCCCCAAACTCGACCCATTTCCAATTAACGGATAAACACAATAGACCAGAACCCTAATCTCTAACACCCATCAGCGCCTACTGTTCTTCTTCTCTGAAGAACACCTGAACCCAACCCCTTTTCAGCCCAAAATTCACGCGAGTGAGCTCCCATCCCACCTCACGCGTTCCCCCTCCCTCGTCGTCACCATATTTGTAACGACCTCTGACAGATTCTCTCATCCCCATCCCTTTCTCACGTGATGGAAGCCTCTAGAAGGCATATGCTGGATGAATGAGGAGCGTGAGATTGATTTCGATTAATCCCAACCCTTCGTTCATCAGGTGTTTGCCTGATAACTAGAGGAATTTTGGGATTTCAGAGGAGGGCGAAAAAAAAAAATTTAGAGAAAAATTGGGAGTAGAGTTGAAAGGCTTCGATTGTTTTCTAGTTTTCGGATTCCCTTTTCTTTTTTTTGAAGAGTTGTTTCAAAGTTTAAGAGAAAGATATATACATTTTTATTTTTGAATCCGGATTTGAGTTCTAAGGAGATATAAATTGAAGTTCGAGCTTGGTTTTCTACTGTCGTTTTGCTGATTTGTTGCTGAACCTCGCATAGGATTGGGAGTCGAGAGTTGTATTGTCGAGTTTATAATTGTTATAAAGAGATTTGAAACTTCAGGTTCAATTTTCTCTCCTTATTTCCATATGACTCTATTTTATTTCAGCGTGTTTGAGCTATGAGATTCAGTCTGGGTGGTTTGTTCTGTGTTATGATCGAATTCCTTGTTGACTGATTCAATTTCTCAATAGTGGTATGTGTTTGAGTATATATAGCGTATAAGAGTCGATCTATGTAATTGTCTTCCATCTCCTGTATGTCATGTTTGTTATTCAGGCTCAAGGTATATTATGAGTTAGATTCCATCGCACTCAGTTGAATGATATGTGTAGTATTCTGGTGTAATTCTTTCGCAGTATACTCTGATGTTCATGCTGATTTGCTGAAGTCATAAATTCTGTTAATGAGCAAAACTTAGTAGTAAGTTATGAGTCTACGCTCAATTTTGAACCAAGTTATGTTGCTTTGCTTTGGTGATCTTTTGTTGCTAATGTTTGAATTGTAAATAAGTGCTGAAATCATTTTGAAAGGCTGAGAATTAGACAGTTTCTTCTGGTTTAGTTTTGAAATGTTAGAAATCCTGCTCTAGCTTCTTCTTTCAATTTTGGTTTTTTTGTTGAGATATGGACTTCCAAGTGTTGCTTTGATCGCATTTTGAAGTTGATGGGCGAAATTACTTCTTCTTAATTGCTTTTGATTCCTCATGGCTGTTGGCTGAGAGTACGAGTTTGCTTTTGCACTAAAATTTTGGGACTGTCATTGAGTGCAGATTAATCGATAGAAGCTATTAGGGACTCGAATTTAAACAATTGTTATGAACTTTGAGGAATGGAGTTAGCCTGCCCAGTTGCACTATCCAGGCAGTCTATTTGCACAATTTTGAGCGTAAATTTTGCATTTATTTGGTCTGTGGCAGCTTTGAATTACTAAGCAGTTTATGTGCATAACTTCAAGCCCTTGTTGATATTATCAAAATCTTTTAGTCTATTAAATCAGCATGTTCTGTTAAGTTTCCAAAAAATGAATGAATTGTGCCTGATTTCCTCCATTACTATGTTTGTTTTGTTCGAATCGTGATATGTAGATTTTATGATTTGAACAAAGTTCGTAATCTGAATACTCAGCAATAGAGGTCCACTCTGTACCTTCACTTCCTGAATGCGTATATTGGTTTGTTTATACTTGTTCCAGCAGTAGAGGTCTGCTCTCGTTATTGGTCATTTTTTATGCTTCCTTGTTTTGAATCCTTTGTTGCAATTGCGTTGTACATTAGTCTACATCTTTTTGATGATAAGCAATTGGTTTTATTTTGAAGACTAGGTTTAATACCATGCTTTAGTTATTTTCATTTTTGAAGAAATCTTGTTTGTGCTTCTGCTACCATGGAATGTATAATTAGTTGATGATTTTGGGCACTATAAGTTATGTTGTTATTAACCGGATTTAATGAACTAGGTATATAAATACATTTCATGTCCATTGATAAGTACAGATGAGTTGGTTTCCCTTTTAACGTGACAATAGCTATCATTACTTATGCAAAGTCAAGGCATGTGGTGGTAAAGGTTTTCTGTGTCATTGTGTTTTAATCCATTTACAAATTTCCAACAAGTGTAGGAAATGATCATTTATGAACACCTTTTAAAGAAATTTACATTAGGAATATAGGAAATTAACTCATAAATATAAAATTGGATTTTTCAATTAGGTAGCGGGTTCAAGCTAAAAGGGTTTTCCCTTTTGTTTGAATTCGGACTTGAATTCGAGGCCCGAATTTATATTTATGAATTAATTGGCCTTTTTGAGACAAACAATAAATAGAAAATTCTAGTTTGCTTTAGGCTGGCCTTTTAATAATAAAAATGAGATGATCCTCGCCAAATCAAATACATAATTGCGGGGCCCTCATCAATTACTTAATTAAAAAATACTTAGTATTCGGAACGGGCCGTTTAGCGAATTTTACGGCCTTCCCAAAAGATAACAACACGTTAGTTGCTTTAGGCGCACTTTTAATAGTCTTACCTTCCTGAATACGGGTGTGCATTTCATGCGACCTAAATCCAAATTCGAAAACATTGAATAAGAATGTGTCGAGGATCCGGGTGCATTTCATGTGACGTGATCCGAAAACATGTTCTTAAACGACGTTCACTTTCTTAAATAAAACAATAATTGATAAAAGCGGTAAAATAACTTTAAAATTGCACTGTAGGTGTAACATGTATTAAAATCTAATATTTTAGCCAAATATAGCAGTTGAGCGATCGTGCTAGAACCACGGAACTCTGGAGTGCCTAACCCCTTCTCCCGGGTTAACAGAATTTCTTACCCGGTTTCTGGTTCGCGACTGTAATATAGAGTCAAACCCTTTTCCTCGATTCGGGATTTAAGCCGGTGACTTGGGACACCATAAATCTCCCAACTGGCGACTCTGAATCTCTTAATAAACGAATCCTGTTTCGATTGTCCTTCAATTGGAAAAAACTCCTTTTATTATACCATTCACGGGGTGTAGTAGCAAAAAACGGAGGTGTGACAACCTCAAATGGGCCAATAAACCTTGGGCTCAACTTGACCTTCTTTTCGAATCTCATAATGCCCTTCATGGGTGAAACCTTCAAGAGAACCTTCTCGCCAACCAAAAATGATACATCACGCGCCTTCTGATCCGCGTAACTCTTCTACCTGGACTAAGCTGTGCGGAGTCTCTCCTGAATCAACTTTACCTTATCCAAGGCATCGTGAACCAAGTCTGTACCAAGCAGCCTAGCCTCACCAGGCTCAAACCACCCGACCGGAGAACGATAACGCCGACCATATAATGCCTCATACGGGGCCATCTCTATGCTGGACTGATAACTATTATTATATGAAAACTCCGTCAAGGGTAAGAACTGATCCCACTATCCTCCAAAGTCAATCACGCATCCCACTACCCTTCAAAGTCAATCACGCATGCTCTAAGCATATCCTCTAAAATCTGAACTGTCCGCTCCGACTGCCCGTCGGTCTGAGGATGGAATGCGGTGCTAAGCTCCACGCCGGTCCCCAACTCACTCTGAACAGCTCTCCAGAAATGGGAAGTGAACCTCTGTCTGATATGATGGAGACCGGCACATCGTGCAACCTCACTATCTCCCGAACGTAAATCTGAGCATACCTCTCTGCAGTATAAGTAGTCGCCACTAGAATGAAATGGGCGAACTTGGTCAATCTATCCATAATAACCCACACTGAATCAACCTTCCGCTGAGTCCGCAGCAACCCAACCACGAAATCCATAGTGATGTTCTCCCACTTCCATTCCGAAATGGGCATCCGCTGAAGTAGGCCACCTAGCCTCTGGTGCTCATGCTTGACCTGCTAGCAATTCAAACATTTAGCCGCATACTCCGCAATGCCCTACTTCATCCTCCACCACCAGTAATGCTGCCTCAAGTCACGATACATCTTCGTGTCACCTGGATGAATGGAGTACCTCGAACTGTGGGCCTCCTCTAGAACTCTCTCTCTCAAGCCATCAATATTAGGAACACATACACGGCCCTGAAGCCGTAACACACCATCCTCGCCAATAGAAATCTCCTTGGCACCTCCCTGAAGTACCGTCTCTCTGAGAACTACCAAATATGGATCATCGAGCTATCGGGCCTTAATATCCCCAACAACGAAGACTGAGCAACCACACATGCTAGGACCCGGCTGGGCTCTGACATATCCAATCTCACAAGTCTGATAGTTAAAGACTGAACATCCAAAGCTAATGGTCTCATCTCAGCAGGAATAAATGCCAAGCTACCCATACTCTCCGCCTTCCTACTCAAGGCATCCGCAACCACATTTGCCTTGCCTGGATGATAAAGAATGGCAATGTCATAATCCTTTAGTAGCTCAAGCCACCTGTGCTACCTCAAAATAAGATCCCTCTGCTTGAACAAATGCTGCGGACTGCGATGGTCTGTATAAACCTCACATGACACTCCATATAAATAATGCCTCCATATCTTAAGAGCATGAACAATCACCGCCAACTCTAGATCGTGCACAGGGTAATTTTTCTCTTGAACCTTCAGCTGACGTGAAGCATATGCAATAAATCGCCCCTACTGCATCAATACACATCCCAAGCCAACACGAGAAGCATCGCAATACACTGTATACATCCCTGAACCAGAAGGCAGTACAAGAACTGGTTTGAGCTTCTGGAAGCTCTCCTCACAATCATCGAACCAATAGAACGAGGCACCCTTTTGGGTCAATCTGGTAAGAGGTGATGCAATAGATGAAAAGCCCTGCCAAATCGCCGGTAATAGCCTGCCAACCTAAGAAGCTCCTGATCTTGGTCACTGAGTTAGGATATGGCCAACTCTGAACTGCCTCAATCTTCTTTAGATCCACCTTAATACCCTCTCCTGACACTATATGCCCCAATAATGCTACTGACTCTAGCCAAAACTCACACTTGGGGAACTTAGCATAAAGCTTCTGCTCTCGGAAGGTCTGGAGCACCACTCTCAAATGCTGCTCATGCTCCCCCAGGCGACGCTAGTATATCAAGATGTCGTCAATGAAGACGATAACAAATGAGTCAATATAAGGTCTGAACACCCTATTCATCAAGTCTATAAATGCAGCTGGAGCATTAGTCAAGCCAAATGACATCACCAGGAACTCATAGTGGCCATATCTCGTCCTGAATGCGGTCTTCGGAACATCTGAATCCCGAATCTTCAGCTGATGATACCCTGACCTCAGGTCAATCTTAGAGAAACCTTAGCACCCTACAGCTGGTCAAACAAATCATCAATACGGGGCAATGGATACTTGTTCTGATGGTGACTTTGTTCAACTGGCGATAATCAATGCACATCCGCATAGTCCCATCCTTCTTCTTCACGAATAGCATTGGTGCACCCCAAGGTGATACACTGGGCCTAACAAACCCCTTTGCTAACAACTCCTCCAACTGCTCCTTCAGCTCCCTAGGAGCCATACGGTACGGTGGAATAGATATAGGCTGAGTTCCTGGAGCCAAATCAATACAAAAATCAATATCACGGTCTGGAGGCACGCCAGGAAGATCAGAAGGAAAAACTTCAGCGAACTCTCGGACTACTGGCACTAAATCAATCGTTGGAGACTCTGCGGTGGTATCTCGCACATAAGCTAGATAAGCCACGCACCCCTTCTCCACCATGCGCTGAGCCTTCAGGAAGTGAGCTTGAGCTCGTATTAAATGAGCTTCTGTCCCCAGCGATTTTCACTTATGCGGAGGGAATCCCGCTTTTGCAGAAGTGGGCCGCTTTTGCGGAAAAGGCCAAGGGGGCCTAGGCCGCTTCTGCAGTCTCAAACTCGCTTCTGTGGGTCCGTTTAAGCAGAAAGCCCACCACTTCTGCGGTTATGGGCCTGGGGCGGATGGAGCGCTTCTGCGGTCAGGGGTTCGCTTCTGCGATTTCCCCTGGGCTTGGCCCCTTCCGCTCCTACGATAAAACGACCGCTTCTACAATCCAAGAGCCGTAGAAGCGGTTATGACAGAAGCAATAGATGAAGTTTTTCCCAAGTTTTCAACTTCACTCGAACCTCGACCATTTGACGCTCGGGGCTCCCAAGCCCCGCCCGAACATACCGACAAGTCTGAAATCACGAGGCAGACCTACTCGAATCCTCTAAACACTCAAAACAATGCTAAATCGAGGAATCAACCCCCAAACAAAATGAATCAATTCATTGAACTTCTAGTTCTTAATTCTCCTTCAACGGGTCAAAACTCCCTTAAACTACTCGGATTGATACCAAATTTTACGCGTAGGTTTTAACTGATATTTCGGACTTGTACCAAGTTTCGGAATCGAAATCCGAACCCGATACCTATGAAAACAATGATTTCTTAGTTTATTTAATTCTTTGAAACTGAAACTTAACAATTTTACATAAAAATTCATTACTCGGGCTAGGGACCTCGGAATTCGATTTCGGGCATACGCCCAAGTCCCATATTTTTCTGCGGACCCTCAAAAATTGTCAAATCACGATTCGAAGTCTGTTTCCTCAAAATGTTGACCGAAGTCAAATTTGGCCTTTTAAAGGAACTTAAAGAAACAACTAGGCTTAATCTCGCTCAGAACTCTTCTAACTTCCGAACCACCCATCCTCGCAAGTCATAATTTAGCTAAATCAAGTTCGGAAAGTATTATTTAAGGGAACGGGGTTCGAAAATGCAAAACAACCAGTCGGCTCGTTACATCTTTCTCATTCACCCTATCTTCAGAGACATCAACACTAACCCTAGCGCTGCCCTAGTTTTCCTGTACTCGCCTGGCGGTGCGCCTCCCATCGGTCCCAAATCAACACCATAGAACCTCCATAACCCCCTCATAACAAATCTTTAACTCCTTTCACTCGAATCAAACCCGAACTCGTCGAATCTGGATTTGAAAACGTGAACCCTAAAATCCCAAAAAATCAAATTGGCGAGGTTTTTAAAGATTTGAGGTTGAAATCGACTTTAGTCGTGTGTTTTCAGTCGAGAACACACGATAAGGTCTTTCTCGGCCAAAAATCAATGTTTCTTTGAAGGTTAGTTCAATACTTGTGTTCACCTGGCTTGATAGGCATTTCTAGTATTTTCTGTTTTCCATTTTTCTTATCTTTCTATTTTTCTTCTTTTTCTTCTGTGTTCTCAAAATTATCTCTGCATGTGTTTCTTTTAAGTTAGGATTAATGCTAGTTATTAGCTTCTTCAGCTTTGTTTGAATTCGTTAGGTTAGTTTGGTTGATTGTTCCCTTTAGTTTTGGGCCGATTGAGAGCGTTTGGTTTAGAGTTTTGATTGAAATCCTAATTGCCCTTTTATTTTTCTACCTTCTCGTTTCTTCTGAATTTCTGACTTGGACCTGGGCCCAAAGAAAAGGGATTATCCCAGGTCTTGTTTAGAATCAGGCTGGCTTGAACCATTAGGTCAATGACCCATGAGGCTCTGATACCAACTTGTCATGACCCCAACCCCGGTCGTGATGACACACAACTCACTGCTAGGCAAGCCCGACCAATTTAATCTTTTCTATACAGTTCATAATTAATTAACACAGAAAAATTACTAAGTCATAATACTGGAAATCTAAAATAGAGTTAAAACATGCGGAATCCCAACTAACAATACTACTACATAGACCGAAGAATCCGGTGTCACAAGTCTGATCCTCTAATATATGAGTATCAATCTACTATATATCGCTCTAAAGAAGTACGGAATAAAGCAATAAGGTAGAGGGAAGATCAGGGTTGCGGACGTCATGCAGCTACCTTAATGCTCCCGAATGTGTGCTGCCCAGCTGGAAGTCCTCAACAGTCTCAGATGCACCTGGATTTGCACGCATAGTACAGGGAGTAATGTGAGTACTTTGACGTAGTGAGTAATAAACATAAATAAAGGTTAAGAATAAGAAATTCTGGATAGACACATTGTAATCTATAAATATGGAAATTTAAACCAAGTAGTATAAAATCAGTAAACCAGTGAAAGCAAATTATTGAAATGCTGCAACAGATAAACAAATAGATGACAATCAAATAAGAAATGAAACACATAGTATGGTACTCTCTAGTACCTGCTACGGCGTGCAGCCTGCTCCATTTATTTATCGTTGACAGCGGTCACTGGGGGTGTGCAGACTCCGGGAGGGGCCCCTTACGGCCAAAGTGCAATATCAAGTCATCTCGTGGCATCAACTAGGCCCTCAACCTCATATCAACATCAATATAATACTGTTGCGGCGCGCGACCCGATCCCATACTCTGTCCAGAATCACATAAGCCCCTCGACAATAATAAAATAGTAGTTCTCAGCCCAAAACATCGTTAGAAATATCATTTAAGTTTCAAATCTGAGTAAAAGTGGCTGAGTTTGCAAAACGGTTTTAACCAATAGGGTTGAGTTCAAGTATTATGTCAAAATAGTGAGGAAACAGAAATAACAACACCTGAAGTTTCCAAACCGCTGGCACGAAGCCCAAATATGATAATTTATCCAAATAATGATGATATCAAGTAAGTTTCATTCAAATACATGGTAAAAACATCACTCGGGACGGACCAAGTCACAATCCCCAATAGTAAATGACCCCGCGCTCATCATCAAGCGAGTGTCTCACCTTAATATAGCACTACGATGTGCAAGTTCGGGGTTTCAAACCCTCAGGACGTCATTTGCATTCATTACTCACCTCAAGCCGGCCAAAACTCTAGCTCGCTGTGCCCTTGCCTCTCAAATCGGCCTCATCGCACGTCGAATCTAACCAAAATGACAACGAATACGTCACAATAGGCCAAAGGAATAATACCTAATCGAAAACAATCGAAAAATATTAAAAATCCCGAAATTGGCAAAACCCGAGCCCTGGGACCACTTCTCAAAACTCAAAAATTTTCACATCTATGGGTTCCTTATCTCGCCACGAGTCTATACATATAAACAACACCAAAAGCGGAGTCCAAAATGACCCCTCAAATCCCAATTTTTGCTCTCTTAAGTTCAAGCCCTAAACCACCATTTTTGTCCATTAATTCCTTAAGTTTTCAGCCCTAATCCATGTATTTGCACCATAAAAATCGTGTTTTAAGTCCAAAAATCCTTACCTTATCGAAGCTCTTTGAAAACCCTTTTCAAAATCACCTACAATTCTCCAAGTCCGAAGTTAGAATGTGTTGGCCTAAGTAAAGGTTANAAGGTTAGTTTTGAAGACTGACAAAGGAACTCATGATGAACCAGGTCCATCCAGTGGTCCATCCCTCAGGTGCACAAAAAGGGGCAGATTCAAGCATGCGGGTTTCACGTGAAGGAGATAAGATTAACTTGGTAAATTTAATATCTCCTGATCAAAAAGGTTGCATAATTGATAAGGAGAAGGACTCCTTAGTCAAAGAGAACACTATCAAGATAGGGAAGGAGTTAGAAGTTGAAATCAACTAGAACTCTTCCACCAAGGAAGAGTTGCATCAGAACTCT
>MU687622.1:10455-22145 GCA_026770625.1 Nicotiana glauca | reverse complement strand
AATTTTCTTTCCAATTTGACTCTGAATTTCCCGAAATTCAACTCTGACCATACGCACAAGTCAATATACCTGAAATGAAGTTATTCATGACTTCCAACTACTGAACGACTCGCTAGATCTCAAAATGACCGATTGGGTCGTTACACACATAAGTCATGACATGGCATCTACAAAAGCGGGGCCATATAAACCCGCTCCGAATTGAAATATGCGGACCTAAAAAATGCGAAGGCAGTAACAAGAAGATCCAATCCCCATTTCCAAACGAAAACCAAAGTTCTTCCATGTCCGTTCTTCCATGGCAATTTGAGATTTAAGGGCGTGATATGATAGAGCAAGGTTTAACAAAACAAATTGAAGATCATCTGAAGATATTCAAGTAATTTTTCCTTCCATTTATTGGGTCTCTGTCTCGAACTTCAATTTTTATCAGTAATTTTCTAGGGTTTCGTCATGTTCTGGTATTTCTGATCCTGTCTTCTAATGTATAGTTTTTTTATGTGGGTCTGGTAGTCTTTTAGTTTGTTGTCTTTGTTGTTTCCTTATGTGTTGTCAATTTGTGCCCTAGGTGTATATCGTCTTTGGCTGCAAGTGTCCTTTTCACATATTTTATCATAATGTGGTAAGGTTGGGTTGTTGAAATCGACAGAACCATGTGCATTTTTTTCTTAAAGACACTGTTTTTTTTTTCTTTCCATTGTGGTTTGAAATCGACAAAATATGTGCTTTATCTTTTAAAGTGTGTGCTTTATTCTTTTCATTATATTATATGTAGTAATTTATTGTATGTTCAATATGTTATTGTCAAAGTTGTTAAATTATTTATGTGGTCCCTTTATGTTTTCTTCTGTATATATATTATAGATATTTCAATATGGGGGACCACGAAGAGCCAATTTTAGGTCAATATCAGTGTGAATTAGGTACTGATTGTAAATTTGGTGGTGATAAAAGTTCTGATTATGGTTCAGATGCTAGTGAATATAATTTTGAAGAATTAGAGTTACTTAGGATGCAAAAGAGTAAAGAAGTTAATGATAAGCTTAGTCACTACAAAGAGCTTGATAAGTCTATGACATTTAAAGACTTGGAAAAGGCCAAAAAAAGTCATGAACTCTATGCTATTGCAAATTCCAAATATTTTAAGTCTCGAAAAAGTGATAAAATAAGAATAAGGTATAGATGTATAGTAGGCTTCCCTTTTGTATGCCTCATCTCTGAAGATAAGAAGGGTCTTGGCTTTAAGATAAAAACATTGAAGACAAGGCACAACTGTGAAGATGCATTTGAGAATCCTAGAGCCAAAACAAAAACTTAAGCTGAATATTTCAGGAGTAAGGTGTAGGATAACCCCAAGTACAAGATAAAGGATATGAAACTAGATTTGAAAAATCAATTTTCATTGAATGTACATAACTCCATATTGAAAAGAGCTAAGAGGATGGCATTTCAGGAATTGTAAGAAAGCTTTTTAGAGGACTATAACATATTAGAAGCATATGAAAATCAGATTAGGAGAGCAATACTGGTAATGATGTGGTTATTAATTTATCAAAAGATGACATGACGGAAGGTAAAAGAAGATTTTATATAATGTAATATGCTTCAATGCAATGAAGTTGAGGTTCAAACAAGGGTTGAGACCATTCATTGGACTAGATGGGACTTTCTTAAAGGGCCATTGCAAGGGGCAATTATTGGTGGTTGTTGCACAATATTGTCAGAATCATTTCTATCCCATGGCATGTGCTGTAGTTGACAAGAAAAATACCTTGATATGGACATGGTTTCAGGAGTTGCTGAAACACTCATTGAATCTGAAATATGGAACCAGTATTACCTTTATGTCTGATATGCAAAAGGTACAACTTATTATTTTTCTTAACTGAATATTCTAGTTATTTTTAAGTTATTATATAGTTAATTTTGTTTAAATTTATATGTTCAGGGTCTATTGGAAGCAGTATGAACTGTCCTCCCTTTCTCAAATCATAGGTTTTGAGGCATATTGAAGCCAACTGCAGTAAGAGGATCAGAATTTCAGGAGAGAAGAAGAAATACCTATGGTGGTCTGCTTGGAGCACTTATGAGGAGGACTTTAAAGATCAACTAAAGAGTCTTGATGAATTGTATGCTGCCAAGGAGTTGCTTATATAACACTCCTCAAATCTATAAAAATTTTAAGACCCGCTAAGTATAGAATTTAATTTTTATAATCTTAATATATACTTTATTACACATTTAAACCCTTGTGATTAATTTTGAGTTACTTCTGTACTTATAAAGAATTGGATATGCAATTTGGGGAATTATTAATATTATTAATTATTGAAAAGTGTGTAACATTAATTATTAGTTAATTCAAAAAAAAAAAACCATTACCCTAGGGACCATAAAAGGGCTATTGTAAACAAAGTTTTAAAGCATTATACAAGTAAAGGAAAAAAAAGATAAGAGAAATAATTAAGCAAAAGAGTCACGTGACTAAGTTAAAAGGTTTGAAGGGAAAAAAGAAGGGCTTATACCTTAGAGATAAAAAGACAGAGAACAGACGCATGGAAACCAGAGGCATTAGAAATTTTACAAAAAATATTATAGGGTTCTTCACAATTCACCAATTCTTGAACTCAGGTACATAAAATTTTCTATTCTCAATTATCCTAAAGTAGTAGTAGGTAAGAATAAAATAGTTAATTTCCTTCTTCCTCTATATCAACAATAAATTTCATATTTAGGAGTGAAATTTTAAAATTAATTAAAATACACTGGTTATTGTAGAATCAATTGTTTGACGGGTATAAAATTGGACTGGAGTCTACGTATTGGCTCGAGAAGTTTGAGGTGAGTTGATATAACTCTTTACTAAAGTGGTTTAACTCACAAAAGCATGCACACAAAGTGTTCGATGAATTGCATAAAAGAGTTAATATGTACTTAATTGGAGTAGTAAGTACCTATTAGCTTAGAATTATTTTCTAGCTAAAGTTTAGATGATTATTTGGATATATGTGCATAAATTTTAGATTTTTATGTTATTATTTGTACTTAATTGGAGTAGTAAGTACCTATTAGCTTAGAATAATTTTCTAGCTAAAGTTTAGATGATTTTGGATATATGTGCATAAATTTCAGATTTTTATATTATTCATATATGCCATTTTCATGTTGAAAATTCATGAAGGATCAAGAACCTTTATAACTACTTTTGAATGTTTATTTCATTCTTATGTCATGCCTTACATTTAAGGATACCAGTATGAGTGTGTATAAAAGATTTAGACTTGAAATGTCACAAGAAGAAGTTTTAGAAACAAAAGATTTTTTGGGAGTATCTTTTATTCTGAGAAAGGGTCATCGTCCAAGCCGACGGTCCTGACCAAGGCGTTGACTTCCTGAAACTACTTGTGCCAAAGTAGGGAGAACACGAGCCGAGGGTCTCGTTGCTGAGAAATTACTTAGCCATGCTAAGGTATGATACATGAGCGTTGAGAACCATGACGCGAGTGGCACCTCGTGGATTGGGCCTATTCGATCAGTTTGGGATCGAACCCGTGCCGATCACACGGTGACTGAGACAGAGTTAAGTCAGGATAGTTAGAACTCCCAAAGTATAAAGTGAAGTATTTTTTTTATCAAGAAAGAAAAATAAAAGAATTTCTTTTAGAATATTCAATAACTGCTATTATGCAATTATTTAGAATTATTCTTATAAGCTTTATGTTCTACATGCATTTAGAACCTTTGCTCAGAATGTATATATTATTAAAGGTTCTCCCCTTGTTGTTGAGACTCACTGAATACAATAGATGGTACTGACGTTTTCTTTTGGGAACCTACGTTGGTCTGCGGTACAATGTAGGAATCGGATTTGCAGGCGAGCAGGCTACAAGTTAGGACTTCCTTCCCTTCCAGTGCTATTGGTGAGCTCCGCTTTTGTTCGTGGAGTATTCCTTAGAGTCATTTTTTTTAGCTATTTCTTTGTTTATTTAGAGAACTGGCCAGGAAATCTCATGTTCTGAGCAGTGCGTCAGTTTATCAGTAGAGGCTTGATAGACATAGTCATTGGGCTGAGATTCATATGTTATTTTATAATACTTTAGAAATAATTCAGTTGTTACTATGAATAAAGTTTTGGAGTTGATTTATTTAAATATTTGAATTAATCAAAATTATTTGGTTAGAGTACTGCTTTGTTGCATATAAAGTGTGGAGTTATATTAGATTGAATAAGTAGAGATGGTTCGCTCGATCATGTTTAGTGATCGAGTGTCGGTCTCGGCTTGTTTAAAAAATAGGTCGTGACAAACTTGGTATCAGAGCCTCAGGTTTATGGAGTCCTAGGGGTCTATGAAGCTGTTTTAGTAGAGTCTTGTTTATGGGTTGAAGCGCGCCATACTTATAAACATGAGGCTACAAGCATTTAGGAAAAATATCATTTTTTGTCATACTTTAGATCGTGCAGTAGATCCTACCTCTATGAAATTATCTAATATATTCGTTTCTCCAAAATTCGCAGAAATGGCTCATACTCGCAACTCTGACACCGACACTCAGGTTGCTGCTCAAGAAAGTATTGCTACTATTGTGGTTCAAGGAAGAACTAAAAAGTCTTCAACTCAAAAAAAGGAAGGGTAAATCTACAAATGGGGTTCAAGTACCCCGGGTTGAACATGAAGAAGGGGTGGAGCATGATGATCCAGTACCTCAGGATCCAGTACCGCCCCCAACAACAGCTCCGACTCAGACAAGTATATCCCCAGAGGTGGGTCAGATGTTTAATGCAGTCAACAGTGCTATGGAGATGTTTAAAGCCTTTATGGCCAACCAGAATGAGAGAAGAGATGAGATTCCACCTAACTCAAATAGACAGAACAATTCTGAGTCCTCAAGAGTAAATGAATTTTTAAAGTTGAGTCCTCCAGTGTTCCATAGTTCTATAGTTGATGAAGATCCAATGTTGTGGTTGGAGGGTGTCAAGAAAGCCCTCCGAGTGATGAAAGCATTTGATGATGAAGCTATGGAGCTGGCTGCTTACTAGCTTAGAGATGTAGCCGGTGCTTGGTTTGAGATGTGGGAAAATGAAAGAGATAAAGATGATGGTCCGCCTACTTGGGAAGAATTTGAAGAGGCCTTCATGGCTAACTTTATCCCAGAAGAGGATAGGGAAGCTAAGGCTACAGAGTTCGAACAGCTCAAGTAAGGGAATAAAAGTGTGCAAGAGTACTACATGGAATTCATAAGGTTGGCTAAGCATGCTCCTCACATGGTTAAGACAGAAAGAATAAAGATTCGCAGGTTTGTTGGCGGTTTACCTTACCACATTAAGGATATGACATCAGCTGCAGCAGTAGGGATGACAGTCTTCTCCTCTGTTGTGGGGTTTGCCAAGAACTTAGAAAAAGACAGACAACAAAGGAGAGAAGAAAAAGAGCATAACAAGAAAGCTCGAACAACGGTCATGTTTAATGGTACATCCAGTGGAGGTGGAAGGGACTCCTGTAATGTCATTAGCACCAGCTCATTCCAATCATCAGTCAGGTGGTGGGTCTTCCTTCAGACGTACTCAAAGTTATGGAAATCAGTCTCGCCAGAATCAGAATTTTAGGACATCATCCTCACATAGCTAGAGTCATGCTGAGCAACATTTACACCAGAAAGGTATTTGTGGAACATGTAAGCGGCAACATTCAGGTCAGTGCAAGCTCGGGTTTCATGGTTGCTACCATTGTGGAGATATTGGTCATATAAACGCCAACTTCCCAAAGTTGTGACGTAATTTCAGTGGTGGATCATCTCGCCCTTTTAGTTCCTCAGCTACTGCAGTTGCACCACCTCAGGCTCGTGGTTCTTATAATCAGACCGGGCATGGCGCAGGTAGAGGTGCAGATCGAGTTACTCAGGGAGGGGGACAACCCTATTTGTTTGCTACACTGGATCGTCAGAGTGCAGAGGCATCTGCAAAAGTTATTACAGATATACTTTTAGTCTGCTCGCATAATGCTTATGCCATAATGGATCCAGGTTCAACGTTTTCATATGTGGCTCCATACTTTGCAACTAACCTCGGATTAGAACCTGAACAACTTATGGCCATTCTTAGTATCTACTCTAGTTGGCGAGTCAGTGAAAGTCAATAGAGTCTATAGAGGTTGTATAGTTTCAGTCCAAGTCCGCAACACCAAAGCCGATCTCATAGAGTTAGAAATGGTGGATTTTGATGTGATCATGGGTATGGATTGGTTATCTTCCTGCTATGCCATGTTAGATTGTCATGCCAAGATAGTCCGGCTCCAATTTCCAAATGAAGAAGTCTTAGAGTGGAAGGGTAGTTCATCATCGCTTGTAGGTAAGTTTATTTCTTACCTTAAGGCACAACGGATGATCGGTAAAGGGTGTCTCGCCTATTTGTCTCACATTACTAATCCAGAATCAGAACCACTAGCTCTTCAGTCAATTCCAGTTGTTAGAAAATTTCCAGGAGTTTTCCCAGATGATCTTCCTGGACTTCCTCCCAAAAGAATCATAGACTTCAAAATTGATCTCATGCCAGGCACTCAGCCCATATCATACCTCCTTATATGATGGCTCCAGCAGAACTTAATGAGTTGAGAGAACAGTTGAAAGACCTTCTTGACAAGGGCTTCATCAGGTTGAGTATTTCACCGTGGGGTGCCCCGGTCCTGTCTGTCAAGAAGAAATATGGGTCTCTTAGAATGTGCGTCGACTATCGGCAGTTGAATAAAGTTACCATTAAGAACAAGTACCCACTGCCAAGAATTGATGATTTATTTGATCAACTTCAGGGTGCAAAGTACGTTTGAAAATTAGACTTGAGGTCGGGATACCATCAGTTGAGAATCAGAAAAGAGGATATATCTAAAACAACCTTTAGAACTCGCTACGAGCACTATGAATTTCTAGTGATGTCCTTTGGGTTGACAAATGCTCCAGCTGCATTCATGGACCTCGTGAACAGAGTTTTCAAGCCATTCATGGATACCTTTATTATTGTGTTTATAGATGATATTTTGGTGTACTCTAAGAGCAAGGAAGATCATGAAGAACACCTCAGAATTGCCTTGCAGACCTTGAAGGACAATGAGCTTTATGCGTAGTTTTCAAAATGTGAGTTCTGGTTGCAGTCAGTGGCATTCTTAGGCCACGTGGTATCTAGTGAAGGAATAACAGTAGACCCTCAGAAGACGGAAGCAGTCAAAAACTGGCCTAGGCCAACAACGCCAACCAAAATTAGGAGTTTCTTGGGGTTAGCTGGCTACTATAGAAGGTTTGTCGAGGGGTTTTCCTCACTTGCATCTCCATTAACTAAGTTGACTCAGAAAGCAGTTAAGTTCCAATGGTCAGACATTTGTGAGCAGAGTTTTCAAGAGTTAAAGAAGAGGTTGACCACTGCACCTGTGTTAACCTTGCCGACAGGTTCGGGTGCGTTCACAGTGTATTGTGATGCCTCCAGAGTGGGCCTTGATTGTGTTCTTATGCAAAATGGAAAAGTTATTGCTTATGCTTCCTGGCAGTTAAAGAATCATGAAAAGAACTACCCCACACACGACTTGGAGCTTGCAGCAGTGGTGTTTGCATTAAAAATATGGCGACACTACCTTTATGGCAAGCATTCTGAAGTGTTTACAGATAACAAAAGCCTCCATTACATTTTCAAGCAAAAAGAACTAAATTTGAGACAGAGAAGGTGGCTCGAGCTATTGAAAGATTATGACATCAACATCCTTTATCACCCGGTCAAAGCTAATGTGGTAGCAGATGCACTTAGTAGGAAGTCAATGGGTGTCTTGGCCCATCTTGCAGTACAAAGGTGATCTTTGGGTCGAGAAATTCAAAAACTAGCAAATGATGGAATTAGATTGGATGAGACCGAAGAAGGAGATATAACTGCTTATGCCATAGTGCAATCCTCCCTTGTTGCGCATGTTAAGGCTAAGCAAGACGAAGATCCGTACTTAGTAAAAATTAAAAGAGGGAGTCAGAAGCAAAGAAATCACTACTTTCACTATAGGAAGTGACAGAGTTTTGAAGTTGAATGATCGGTTATGTGTGCCTGATTTAGATGGTCTTAGAAAGGCCATAATGGAGAAAGCTCACAGTTCGAGGTACTCTATCCACCCAGGTGCTACCAAAATGTATCTAGATTTGAAAGAATTGTATTGGTGGAAAGGCATGAAAAAACAAGTAGCATATCATGTGGCTAAATGTTTAAATTGCCAGCAAGTCAAAGCCGAGCATCAGAGGCTTGGGGGCCTAGCTCAAGACATAGACATGCCATAGTGGAAGTGGGAGATGAGTAATATGGATTTTTAGTAGGTCTACCTCGCACATACCATAAGCATGATTCAATTTGGGTTATTGTAGACCGACTAAAAAAGTCCGCACATTTCCTACCAGTAAAGACGACAGATTCTGCAGAGCAGTATGCGCAGTTGTACATCAAAAAAATAGTCCGATTGTATGGTACTCCAGTTTCAATCATATCTGATAAAGGCCCTCAGTTCACAACGCATTTTTGGCAAGCATTTCATAAAAGATTAGGTACCAAGGTCAATCTGGGCACTGCTTTCCATCCACAGACATATGGTCAAGCAGAAAGGACGGTTCAGACTCTCGAAGATATGCTGTGCGTGTGTTATAGATTTTGGAGGTAATTGGGATGATCACTTGCCACTTATAGAATTTGCTTACAATAATAGCTATCAGGCCAGCATTGGTATGGCTCCTTATGAAGCGTTGTATGGGCGGAGATGTAGGTCTCCAGTGGGTTGGTTTGAACCAGCAGAGGTGCCGTTGATTGGTCCAGAGTTTGTTTGTGAGGCCTTGGAGAAAGTTCAGCTAATTAGAGAAAGACTTAAAGCGGCTCAGAGTCGTCAAAAGTCTTATTCTGACAAGAGGCATCGTGAGTTAGAGTTCATGGTTGGTGATAAGGTGTTTTTGAAAGTTTCACCAATGAAAGGAGTTATGAGGTTTGGTAAGAAAGGGAAACTTAGCCCTAGATTTATCAGACCTTATGAAATTCTAGAAAAGAAAGGAAATGTGGCTTATAAGCTAGCGCTACCCGTTGAGTTTTCCTCTGTTCATCCTGCCTTTCATGTGTCTATGCTCAGAAAGTACATTCATGATGAGTCGCATATAATACCTGCCGATACTATAGAAATTAGAGAAGGCTTGACTTATGAAGAGGTACCTATAGAAATTCTCGATAGGCAAGTAAGAAAGTTGAGAACAAAAGATTTAGCATCGGTAAAAGTTTTGTGGAGTAATCATGATTAAAAAGAGGCTACGTGGGAGGTCGAAGAAGATATGAGAAAGAAATATCCATATTTATTTGAGGAAAAAGGTATGTGAACCTAAGTTTGGTTTGACATTTATATTTTATTTATTAAATACAAGTTAGCAAGTGTTTCTGTCCTTCCTAGATTATGCGTAATTGTTGTAGTAATTTAGTTTATGCAGTAGTATATTTAATTCATTAAAGTGATTTATTTGTGCTAAAGTTGTTGTGCTTTAGATTCTTGTTAGTTATTGTGGTACCTTCTTGCCGGAGTGTGAGTAATTAATTTATGAGCTGTGTATGGTGCCTATGAATAGCCTGTTATGGTATATTTGGTTGTTGTTGATGTAGTTGTGGTATTTGTGACAAGGATATTTTTTGGATAGTCCAATTTACAAGGGAAACTCTGCTGAATTTTTTTAAAATTTAGGGAGTTAGCCAAAATTTTGAGTCCTTGGAAGAGCGGGTAGTGCTAAAAAAAATAAAAATAAAAATTAAGAGGTTTAAGGACTTAAGGAATGATTGTTAGCTTAAGAATAAGGCCCTAGCAACATTCGAGGACGAATGTTTTTAAGGAGGGAAGATTGTAACACTCCTCAAATCTATAAAAATTTTAAGACCTGCTAAATATAGAATTTAATTTTTATAATCTTAAATTATACTTCTATTACAGATTTTAAGCCCTTGTGATTGATTTTGAGTTACTTCAATACTTATAAAGAATTGGATATGCAATTTCAGAAATTATTAATAATTTTTAATATTATTAATTATTAAAAAGTGTGTAACATTAATTATTAGTTAATTAAAAAAAACCGTTACCCTAGGGCCCATAAAAGGGCTGTTGTAAACAAAGGCTTAAAGCCTTATACAAGTAAAGGAAAAAAAAAGATAAAGAGAAATAATTAAGAAAAAAAGTCACATGACTAAGTTAAAAGGTTTGAAGGGAACAAAGAAAGGGCTTATACCTTAGAGATAAAAAGACAGAGAACAGACGCACGGAAACCAGCGGCATTAGAAATTTTACAAAAAAAGTTATAGGGTTCTTCACAATTCACCAATTCTTAAACTCAGGTACAGAGAATTTTCTATTCTCAATTATCCTAAAGTAGTAGTAGGTAAGAATAGAATAGTTAATTTCCTTCTTCCTCTATATCAACAATAAATTTCATGTTTAGGTGTGAAATTTTAAAATTAATTAAAATTCACTGGTTGTTGTAGAATCAATTGTTTGACGGGTATAAAATTAGACTGGAGTCTACGTATTGGCTTGAGAAGTTTGAGGTGAGTTGATATAACTCTTTACTAAAGTGGTTTAACTCACAAAAGCATGTACACAAGGTGTTCGATGAATTGCATAAAAGAGTTAATATATACTTAATGGGAGTAGTAAGTACCTATTAGCTTAGAATTATTTTCTAGCTAAAGTTTAGATGATTATTTGGATATATGTGCATAACTTTCAGATTTTTATGTTATTCTTTGTACTTAATTGGAGTAGTAAGTACCTATTAGCTTAGAATTATTTTCTAGCTAAATTTTAGATGATTGTTTGGATATATGTGCATAAATTTCAGATTTTTATGTTATTCATATATGCCATTTTCATGTTGAAAATTCATGAAGGATCAAGAACCCTTATAACTACTTTTGAATATTTTTTTCATTCTTATGTCACGCCTTACATTTAAGGATACCAGTATGAATATGTATAAAAGATTTAGACTTGAAACATCACAAGAAGAAGTTTTAGAGAGAAAAGATTTTTTGGGAGTATCCTTTATTCTGAGAAGGGGTCATCGTCCAGGCCGAGGGTCCTGACCAAGGCGTTGACTTCCTGAAACTACTTGTGCCAAAGTAGGGAGCACACGAGCCGAGGGTCTCGTTGCTGAGAAATTACTTAGCCATGCTAAGGTATGATACATGAGCGTTGAGAACCATGAAGCGAGTGGCACCTCGTGGATTGGGCCTATTCGATCAGGTTGGGATCGAACCCGTGCTGATCACACGGTGACTGAGGTAGAGTTAAGTCAGGATAGTTGGAACTCCCAAAGTATAAAGTGAAGTATTTTTTTTTATCAAGAAAGAAAAAGAAAAGAATTTCTTTTAGAATACTCAATAACTGCTATTATGTAATTATTTAGAATTATTCTTATAAGCTTTATGTTCTACATGCATTTAGAACCTTTGCTCTGAATGTATATATTATTAAAGGTTTTTCCCCGTTGTTGAAACTCATTGAGTACAATGGATGGTACTGACGTTCTCTTTTGGGAACCTACGTTGGTCTGCGGTACAACGTATGAATCGGATTTGCAGGCGAGCAAGCTACGAGTTACGACTTTCTTCCCTTCCACTGCTATTGGTTAGCTACGCTTTTGTTCGTGGAGTATTC
>MU687622.1:0-10025 GCA_026770625.1 Nicotiana glauca | reverse complement strand
AGCAGTGCATCAGTTTATCAGTAGAGGCTTCATAGACATAGTCATTGGGTTGAGATTCATATGTTATTTTATAATAACTTAGCAATAATTCAGTAGTTACTATGAATAAAGTTTTGGAGTTGATTTATTTAAATATTTGAATAAATCAAAAGTATTTGGTTAGAGTATTGCTTTGTTGCATATAAAGTGTGGAGTTATAATAGATTGAATAAGCAGAGATGGTTCGCTCGATCATGTTTAGTGATCGAGTGTCGGTCTTGGCTTGTTTAGAAAATGGGTCGTGACAGCTTAGGTATCCACCACAGAATTGGTGTAGGTCTTACTTTGATATATTGTGCAAAAATCAAATGGTGGACAATAATTTACAGAGTCCTTCAACTCTTAGATCTTAGAAGCAAGAGGTAAGCCTATCCTGAAGATGCTCGAGGATATTAGAATCAAGGTCATGAACAGGTTACGAGAGAAGGAAGAAGAATATAGAACATAGGGAGGTGAGTTTAGTCCTAACTGCATGAAGTTGTATGCTGCTTACTTGAAGGTAGCCAACTTATGTACTGTTCATTTCAATGGTGAAACTGGCTATGAGGGTTCTAAGGATGGTGATAGACATACAATGAACCTAGATGAGAAAAAATACACTTGTAGATCCTGGCAGTTGATTGGCATCCCATGCCCTCATACCATCAAGGCACTAAAATACGAGAGAGAGGATCCAATGACTGAAATTAGTTGGTGGCACAACAAGGAAGCTTACCTGATGACATATAGGGGCAAGTTGATGCATGTTAGAGGTGAAAAGTTCTAGAAAATATTACCAGAACATGCTATGGACCCTCCTCCACTTGCCAAAATTGTTGGAAGGCCAAAAGTCAAAAGAAATAAGGAGAGAGATGAGGCTAACAAATGACAAGGAGATTGGGCTGCATCAAGAAGGCGAACTAGAATGACATGCAACATTTGTGGTGAACTAGACCACAATTCAAGGACATTCAAGGTGCTTGCTTCTTAACTTATCTTTCTTCTTATATAATTAAAGTTATTTAATAGAAAGTTTTTCTTTTTAATTGGTTGGTGCTGAATGAAATATTGAAGATATTAGTTGTTCAGCCCCTCAATCAACTCAAACATGAAAGTGAATTTGCGTTCATGCCTACACCAAGAGTACCAAGACACCAAATAGAACCCTCTAGTGACTGACAGAAAAGAACTTCATTATGAAACAGGAGGAATAATTTAACCAAAATACTACAACATACTAAACCAACATACTAAAACAAAATACATTTACTTCATCATCCCTATAACTAAACCAAAATGCTATAACAACATACATTCACTTCATCATCCCTAAGACAACCAAAGCAAATAATAAAGCCCATGAAACCAAAATGATATTTCTCATCTTCTTCATTTTGACCTCTAAATTACTAGCCTTTTCAGCTTCCACAAGTTGAAATTGTTCCATTTCATTAAGTTTCATCTTCAAAGTATGCCTTTCAACCATCATAACATCTTCCATTTCATCAAACAAGTTCTTAGATCCCCTTTGAACCATTGTAGCTTGTTCCATGAGGTAAACTTTATTCCTCAAATTTTAGCTCTCAACCTAGCAACATCAAATTTAGTTTTTAAATCTTTGATCACCACCATCGCTCGACGAGGGAGCTCTTCGTCAGCCCATTCAAAATACCCGCAAGAACTAACCTATACCATAGAATTTACAATAATTCTAGTTTTGTACATAAGCAATAAAAATCAAGAATGACCTAACTCGACAAAAGAAGATGAATAACATAAATCGACCAAAAACAAAATAAATTCAATACTAGCCTTGGATCTTAGACATTTGTAGAACCTTCTCCCAACATTGGCATCTAACCAAGCTATCAAATATAGCGCAATCAATCCACAATGGCACCTTCTTGCATATCGAATTTCATGTGCATTCACAGATAAATCAGACATTGAGCAGGACTTTGGAGATTTGAGCAGAAATTGGAGCAGAAGTTTTGAAGGGAAAATGGATATTTTTAAAATTGGAGAACAATGACAATTAGGTTTTTGGGAATGGGTGAATATCGATATTAGAAGAGCGAAAATAAGAAGAGAGAATAGCTTATGTGGCTGCCATGTCACAACTTATATGGATGCCATATAAGATTAAAATGCTGATATGAAGGCTTGTGTGCAGGGTTGTTAGGTTGAAGGCATTAGTGGCTCATTTTGCTAACGGAGAGGATATTTTGGGCCCAGTTTACTCACGGAGGACAAAAGTGAGTTATATACCATAGTTTAGGGATATTATTGGACCTTTTCTGAAAAGGAAAATACAATAATTCTACTAGTAGCTAGGAGTATAAAACACAAATAAAGACAAAGAAAAAGACGGAGGTTCTTCAGCGACCTCTGGTCTACACAGAAATACAATTGCCTCCTCGCCGCGTCATGTCTAGTTTTCTCCGTCCTTAGCAGTTTTAGTTTTTCCAATTCTTAGGAAATCTTTTTTTCTATTATGCATATAGTACGAAATTACTCTAACAGATCCATCATACTTGTTTTACAATTTTCCTAGTTGCGTTTTGTATGGATCAATATCCTCATAAGAAAATTGGGCGTGGGAAGATCGTAAGGTAAAAAGACTATGTTTCGATTTGGATGGATGTGCCAATGTCGACCAAAGCCCAACAACAAGTAGTCGTTGAGTAAGCCATAGAAGTTGATGTCAAGAAGCGAAGAGCAGGAATAACAGGTAGTGTGGTCTTGAAACTAGTGACATGAACATTCTCCTGGATATTCCCCCTGCTGTACTTTTTAGGGTTTGTAGGGAATATCCCATATAAAGAGAAAGAGAGGGAGAAGAAAAGGGGTCACATGAGATTGAATCTGAGAAAACTATTGTAAGGAGTTGACCCTTGAGAGAAAATACAAAGTTCACATTTCCATTGTGATTGATTTTATAGATTGTTCTTCCTTTTCACTCACATAATCCAAGAAAGCATTACTTATATTCTTGTTTACTACCATATCTCGTTGTCAGAAAGAAGAATCTCCCACATCATCTGATATTTGGGTGAAGTGTTTTTCCTATTTACATTTATTGCAATTTATCATATTTATTGCTCATTACACACTCTTCATTTACTCTCTAAAGTGCACATTAAATGATTGATTAAATGATCATGAGCATTAAATAAACAGTATCACCCTAACTCTAAATTAGATCTAGAAATTATTATGCTTGACTAGGATTCACCCTTCATCTCAGTTATCATTTAATTAGTTTAATAAAGAGTACAACACTTTTTGGTCAAACAATTTAGCGCAATTTTTGGGGAGATTCTAGTCAAATCATAGTCTTTCTAGATCTGCAAAAACACACCTATAGCAAAGTGCAAAGTTTACTTTCCCCTACTTGCATAATCTAACATGGCAGGAAAACGGGAAGAATGACTAAAAGCAGTGGTAGGCCTTACTACTAATCTCCTAAAAACCATCAACGAAACGCATGGAGAGGACGAGGAGAACGTGACACCAAACGCCTCACCTAGGTGAAGTGACTCAACTCTTCCTCATGGCAACGTTACCACTTCTCATGCGAAGGGAACCTTTATGTCCACTATGGAAGAAGCACCACCAGTTGTAAAAAAATTACTAGAGGCATGGCTAACAAATACGTTGAACAATATACTCGACAAACCCGCTCAAAGGGAGAGCAGAGAGGGTGTACGAGTCAATGTCACCACAACAACCAATGAGCAACACACCCAACATCCCTCAACATGTATCACTCACTCTGTTAATAATGCAGGTAATGACGCCCTAACTGCCATCCTTAGAAAGATAGAGGAGATGGAAAACAAGAACAAAACATTTCACGACCAAATGAGAGAGCATCAAGAAAGGGTAGATAAGATACCAAGTGCCCCAAAACTCCTACCAAAGCGGGACATTGGCCACTTTGTGGAACAACCGTATAGCGACGAGGCCGTGCCACATACTATACCAAAAGATTTCAAAATGCCACCATACTTGAAAATATACGACGGCACAACAGACCTTGAGGATCACATCATTCATTACGTCACCGCAGTGAAAGGCAACGACCTCACTAAGGAAAAAGTGCCATCTATATTATCGAAGAAGTTTGGTGAAACCCTAATCGGAGGAGCGTTGACATGGTACTCATAACTACCCGCACGTTCTGTACAGACATTTGAAGAAATGGCTGACAAAATCTTCACCTCCCATGCGGGGGCCAAGAAAGGAAGCCAAGGTAAATGTCATATTCGCCATTAGAAAGTCACCTGGTGAATGGCTCAGGGATTTCCTCGCCTGGTTCAATAGAGTGAGAATGACCCTTCTAAACGTATTAGAGGGGATGACAGTAACAACTTTCCAAAATGGGCTGAATAGGAGCGGGCCGAGGCTAACAAAAAATTATTTAGTAGACTAATGAAATACCCTCCCACCATGTGGGAAGAAAGACATAATGCATACTGTGCGAGGTAAGAGCCAATGAGGATGATCTCAACGAGCCTATTCAACGCCTGACCTCAGTCCAAATAAAGTCCAGGAAAGATTGATGAAATGACAATATGAGAGATCTAGAAGGATCACGACCTAACCGAGAGAGATATCAGCCTTACATCAGAGGTACTCTTTTGCCATCTCCACATCACAATGAAGGTCCATCCAGGCTGCGAACGGGAACCCACCGAAATCAAAGAGGTATCCCCCCTTATTATCAGCTCACAACTTTTGTGTTTCTCCCACAGAAATAGTCTACGCATTGGAAAAGCTCGGACCAAAGGTAAAATATCCACAAAAGATGAAGTCCGACCCAAAAATAAGAAAGCCAAACGCCCTTTGAAAATTCCACCAAGAACGAGGTTGCAAAATCGAGGATTGCATCGCCCTCAGACAGGAGGTCGTAAACATGCTGCACCAATAACACTTAAAGAGTTGATGAGCAATCGAGGAAGGGATCAATAGTGTGAAATTTACCACCACTCACAATTTCAAGCAGTCAATCACCCACGAATGGTATGACGAACTCGGAGAAAGTATCATCTTTGATAAGTCGGATACCCATGATTTGGTCTTTCCTCATTATGATACCCTTGTCATTACTTTGCGTGTTTTTGATATTGATGTAAGACGTATCATGGTCGCTGATGGAAGCAGCGCGTGCATCATCTATCCTCGATTTCTCACCCAAATGAAGCTCGAGGACAGAATAATGCCACGTTGCATTGCGCTAATAGGTTTTAACAATGCAGTTAAGCGGACATCTAGTGAAATCACCCTGCCCGTCCTAGCCAACAACATCACCTTGGAAACTACGTTCCACATCATGGACCAGGATACGACGTACAATGCCATCATAGGCCGACCATGGATACACAACATGAAAGTAGTCACCTCCAGTTTGTACTAAGTCATTAAATTTCCCACCCCCTTGGGAGTATCCAGCATTTGGGGAGAGCAACGCACAACCTGAGAATGCTACCGCATCGCCCAAGATTGCACATACACCCAATAGTTGAAAGTAAAAGCCGAGGAAGCATAGTAATTAACGAATATGGGGTTGGATGGCGAGGAAAAAAAACATGTCATCCAAGATCCTAAAATCATAGAAGCCACGGGATCAACTGTAGAGGACCTCAACCCTGTCAAATTAGACAACGACAACCCAAGCAAGAAGCCTTTCATCCGCCATAAACTGCAAGATCCAAGTAGGTTTCATCAATTCTTAAAAACTAATGTGGACTCGTTTAATTTTTCCCATGAAGACATGCCAGGTATCCCAAAGAAAATAGTAACTCACAAGTTGAATGTTGACCTATTTTAACCCCAGTAAGAAAAATCAGATGAAAGTTCAACTCGACAATAAACGACGCAGGTGAAGAGGTCGAGAAATTACTAGTGAACTGTTATATCAGAGAATCAAAGTATCCTCAGTGGGTTGCCAATGTATTCATGGTGAAAAAGAATAACGATAAATGGAGAATGTGCGTAGAATTCACAGACCTGAACAAAGCCTGTCCAAAAGACTCATTCCCGCTACCTCACATCGACCAACTCATCGACGCTAAAGCCGGGCATGAACTGCTGAGTTTCTTGGATGCCTACTCGGGCTACAACCAAATCCTCATGGAGGAGAAGGACCAAAAAAAATCCACCTTCATCACCGACCAAGGGACGTACTGCTACAGAGTGATGTCGTTCGGGTTAAAAAATGTAAGGGCAACGTACTAGAGGCTGGTGACCAATGTGTTCAAAGAACAACTCGGTAAAACCATGAAAGTATATATTGATGATATGTTGGTCAATTCAAAAATAAAGGAAGACCTTATTGACCATTTGAGTGAGGCCTTCGATATACTTAGAAAGAACGTTATGAAATTACATCTCGAGAAATATGCTTTCGACATGACGTCTGGAAAATTCCTCGACTTCTTAGTATCACAACAAGGAATCGAGTTCAATCCCGACCAAACCAAGGACATAGAAGGAATCCTAGAAAATCTAACTAGCAAAAAACATATGCAAAAACTGACCGGTTGAATCGCCGCATTGTCAAGATTCATCTCGTGATCCTCCGATTGGTGCCACAATTTTTTTTTGCATACTCAATAAGGACATGGACTCCAATGGAATATTGAATGCATCAACGCCTTGAAAAAATTGAAGGCCTACCTGTCTTCGCCATCGTTGCTCGCTAAGCATAACCCAGAGAACGCCTCCTTGTCTAGTTGGTCGTGTCCGATGTCGCAGTAAGTGCAGTCCTAGTACAAGAAATTAAAGGTACGCAATCTCCAATCTATTACATTAGCAAAACTTTGGTCAACATTGAAATGAGATACCCCTACCTCGAGAAGTTAGCTTTGCCCTGGTCGTAGCTTCGCGTAAGCTTAGACCTTATTTCCAGTGCCACCCCATCTCGATGGTCACGACTTTTCCTTTTAGAAGTATCTTGTACAAACCCAAATTGTCGGGTAGATTAGCCTAGTGGGCCATAAATCTAAGAGAGCACGATATAACCTATCAGCCACGAACAATGATAAAGTCGAAAATTCTTGCCAACTTCATTGTCGAACTTAGTGCGAAGATAATGTCCGAAGTCGAGAATGAAACCACCATTACTTCTACCGGAGTACGCAAGCTGTGGGTCCTATACATTGACGGTACTTCTAGCACATTTGGATCTAGACTGGAACTCGTGCTCGAGGTCCCAACAGACAAAGTTTTTCTCCAATCCATACGATGCACTGATATGACTAACAATGAGGTCGAGTATGAGGTCGTTATTGCAGGGTTGAAATTAGCACTCAAATACAGAGCACGTCAACTCATCCTTCTATGCGACTCGTAACTCATCATCAATCAGGTCAGATGGACTTTCCAAATTAAGGAGCAACGCTTACAGAAATATCAAACCAAGCTTTGCAAACTATTACCAGAGTTCGACGAATGCCAGCTGTGAGCACGTGATTTTTGCCCTAAGCAAATTATTCCTAAAAAAAATCCAAACAAAATGATTTTTATTAATTTTTGTTAATATTTGTGGCATTTTTTGTTAATTAGTTGCATAATAATTCATGTTAAAATACATGCATATGCATTAAGAGTTCAATTTTACAAGTTTGGTATTAATTCATTTTTTGGAACAAATTAATGGAAAATCAAAAATAGCATTTTGTTAATTAAATTCTAGAAGACAATTGGTTTAACAATATTAATAGAATCAGAAAGTAAATACAAAAATACAAAGGAAAAGGAAATACAGAAAAACAAAATAATAATACAATACAAATACAAATAAATTGGGCCAATACAAAATTTGTACTAAATATATTAGCCCAAAACGGGTAAATACATGTCCGGGCCCAAAGTTTACCCGGTCTGCCCAGGTCTATAATGAAATGACCCCGTTTAAGTATAAAGGGATCTGGGCCATTCGTTCAATCGATCCAACGGTCATGTAACGAAGGCCCTGAATAAATGAGACGACGTCGTTTAAGTCACGTCAATCTGAACAGTCAGTTTAATCAATCCAATGGCCAAGATTAAATCTTCTTTAAATCACAAACGGTGCCGTTTAAAGTGCAATGAATCTGAGTCGTTGATTCATGTGATCCAACGGTCTCAGTTCATTAATAGTTTTTAAATATGCCAAAAAACGATACATACACAATATCATAATATCATCCTCTTCAGTTCGTCTTCCCTAGCCGCCTTAGTTCTCTCCCAAGTCCCCGCCGGAACCCTACCGGCTGGAGACACCATCAATGCCATTCAACCCACCCTTAACACCATAGACGCCTCTCACTCTCCCACTCTCATCTTCCCACCCGTCTACTTCTTTTTCCTCGAATAAGTCCCCATCTTCTCGAATATTCAGTTTAGTCTCGCCGGAACCCCAACTCCGGCGAACAACACTTACCCCAAATCACCCCTAATTTACACCATAAACTCACCTTAACCACCTCATCCCAAATACCCAAGTCATATTCCCCAAATCCCACCAGAACTTCTCGAATATTAGTTCCAAATTTTCCGGCCAAAAACCTTTATTAAAATTCTTAAAGATTCATTGACCGTAACATCCCAAACAGGTGTTTTCTTTTGGAAAAACACATGTTCGGTATGTTACGGATCATAGATCCTAAAGAATTCCAACAATTTCGACTAAAAAACCTCAAGAATAGGCCATAAAAGGCCTCCTCGGTACTGGAGGTCGATTCTTTTTAAAGAAATAGAAGAAAAAAGAAAAGCCAAAAGACAAGATTATCGGAAAATAAGAAAATAAAGCTAAGTATCTTCTTTCTTTCTTTCTTTTTGATTTTTTTTTCTATGTATGCATGTGTTGTTTTTTGATTCTTAAAATGATTAGATTTTCTGGTTATTAATTATTGGTTCGCTGAAACTGATCTGCTTTGAAACTAAAGGAGAATAAAATCTTAATAAATAATTCTGATATTAGTCTTAGGAATTAATAGCCTTTGATAATTTTCGGTATTGACTGTTGATATTAATTAGGATTTTTTATAAGTATTAGATTTTTGTTGATTATTTTCTAGAATTTTTTAATACTGTTATCATTAGTTCTATGATTCTGATAATTGTTAGAAATAGTTTTGTTTTGTATTAGTTAGTTTTTTAAAAGAATTTTATTGCTAGTCTGATTAATATGATTGGGTATAGCTGATTAGACTATATTTTGTTTGGTAATTCTGAGAAATAGTATTAGGATAATTTCATAAAAACTAAATAAGTCTAAGGGTAAAGAGGTAAAAGGCAGTAATGCCATTCAGTAAATAAGATTTGGGTTCAGGGGTGATTTGGGAATATAAAAATGGATTAACTGTAATAAAACTTAGGAGGTGGGGGTAATGTGGACAATATAAAGGGTAATGCAGTAAAATTCCAGTTAGAAGTGGGGGTAAAAGGGTAAAAGCAATGGAATAGAACATTCTAGATAGGGGAAAAGGGGAAATTTCTGTATTAATAAGGGGTTTTAAATCAATTAACTAACAAATAACAGGGATCCAATTGAAATAAAAGAGGGACTGTTTAGTAGTTATGAAATTCAAACTTTCCTCTCTTTTTGTTCTATAAATAGGCCTCTCTTGGCCTCCTTGAATAAGTTTAGAAAAATCTGAAATTCCTTTAAACATTTTCCTGCTGTTTCGATCTCAATTCTTACATTTCCTCACATCAAAGCTAAAAATCATAAAAAGTATCACTGTTTTATTGATTCTAAGGCAATTTCGAGTCTGTGTTTCTCTTCTATTTGGCTTTGATGATCAAAGTACTATTGGATTGAGACTGTGTTGAGCCAAGTGTTGATTTGTGGTCTGATTTAGCATCTGTTGGTTTTTCTACTGATTTGTCCTCGCTGTGGTTTGAGTCTGGTTTACTGGAGTTGTACCTTATCGATTGCTGTATTGTGGTTGATTGTTGATCCCTGTTTTGTCTTAGATCTCATTGATTCTTCTTCATTTCCAGGTAGACTTCTGTAA
>MU687620.1:13288-40041 GCA_026770625.1 Nicotiana glauca | reverse complement strand
TTCCTAATTAATTCTCTTTTATTTATTTTAATTTTTGGAATTCTTTACTTGGGGTAAAAATCACGTGCTCACAGTCACTTAGGGCGTTCTATTTGTTTTGGAGGGCCTAAAAACTATCCCCATCAGGTATGTGCATCGGTTTCCCATCACGACGGGAGGCATATTCTATCTCCAATGACTCGGGGACTTTGCTCGGGCCATCTTCCGAGATACCCTCAGTCCGAGGCATAACCTCTTCGATCATTACCGGCTCAATGGCCTTTGAGACCTCAGCGCTCCTCTTTCAAGCCACCAGCTCGAAGGCGACATCTTTATTCTCTTCTTCTTCATTTCATAGTTGTTGAACTACATTTGCAGGCAGGGCGTTGATATCTTTCTTCGACTTGCGAGCCTTGCTGTTCTTGGGCTTTGGAGTATCGAAGGGCGAGACCCTTTTTCTCTTCTTATCCTTAGCCAACTTCGAGGCCTCCTCCTCCTCCCCAGATGGGGGCCTCATGATAACGTTGTCTCCGAGACCTGTATGAAAGGAAATTAAGTAGAAATAAAAAAGAGATATTTCATAAAATATCATAAAACACATGAAAAAAACTTACCATGATTTTTGCCCCCCCATCTGCCCCTTGCCAAATCATGCCACGAGCGCTCGACATATGAAGAAGTTGATGCCAGTTTCCGAAACCACCCCTCAAGGTTCGGAATTACACCAGGCACCCAAGAGATCACTACATCATAGGAAGGAACATCGATGAGAAAAAGCAAAAGGAACAAAAACGTAAATGGGGGCCAAGGGCGGGGTCTGTACATACGGTTCATGTTCCACTCTTCGGAGAATGGCATCTTCTCGACCGAAATTATGTCAGAAGTCCTCACTCGGACAAACCAACCCATACCTCTTCGGTCATTATCCTCATCTATGCTCGAGAATAGCACCTTGGTTTCCCGATGCTGAAGCCTTATCAATCTGCCTCGATAGAGACGGGGTCTGTACAGTCAAATGAGATGGTCGAGGCTAAAAGGCATGCCCTCAACTTTGCTCACAGAGAATCGAAGCAAAATGACAATGTGCCAAAAAGAAGGATGGATCTAGCACATTGTTATTTGGTATTGGCTGCAAAAATCGAGGATAACGGGGTCGACGGAACCAAGCGTAAAAGGGTAAGTGTAAACACTTAAAAATCCTTTCACGTAAGTGGTGATGTCCTCTTCGGGGGTTGGAATCACCACCTCTTTTCCTTCCCATGGCAATCTTTCTTCACCTGCTTAAGGTCACCCTCAGTTATCAAGCATATATATCTCGACATTGGCTCATATCGGCCAGGGACCAACGAGGGTTTCTCAACCTTGAAATCGGAACTGAGATTGCACACCCCAGGAACACACTCCTCGATATGTGGCTCCACCGGCTTCTTATCACCGGCCGGCCGCGATGAAGAAGCTTTCTCCTTTTGAGGATCGATTTTCGATGTTTTTGCCATCTTTATATGGATTCAGGGAAAGAAAAAGATGAGATTTGTATTTTTGAAAAAGGGTTAGTAACGAGGCCTAGAAGCTGTGCAAGGACGGAGAGGCTTGATAAGATGTGAAGAATTCTGAAGATTTGCAGAAAGATTTGAAAAACTTAGAAGGATTTTGAAGATTAGTACAAGAAAGGCTCAAAGTAAAGTTTAAAGGAGTGAGAAGAAGACCTATTTAAGGATTCATGGCGATGGTTCAAAGATACTAGTGGCTGACCATCAACTGACGCTCATCAATGATCTTGGGAACCGTACCGATGCTACGCTTCGGTCACTTACGTCACAAGGGTGATATTATAACTGGTCGAGGTATAAAATCGAAGGCCCAGTTCGTTTCTTCTCATTATACTCCAAGAAATGAGGGGACTATCTATATACGGATAATAGGAACTTGCCAGATTTTGCCATTTAACCGAAGACTAAGGCATCCCGTCAAGAGTCAATCTTGTAATGGGTCAGGTCATAACACGAAGATAAAGTATCAAGCTCGAGAATCAAGGTGCTCGTCGAGATTGAGGCCAGTAGCGATCGAGACCATATATGAAAGATTTCGAACGAAGTGCAATAAGGAAAGGAGAGATATCCGTAACCGGCGAAAATTCCGGAACAGATCAGACCAAGGGTGGTTGTTTAGGCTAATTATGGAATTTACTTCTATAATTAGAGTTATACCATAATTAGGATTTCTCTACTATATAAAGAGGAGTCCCCATCATTTGTGGACCTTACATTCATACGAATCAAAGCAATAAAATATTCTCTCTTTAGTTTACGCTCTCTTGTTTATCAGCTCGTTGCATTTTAACTATTCTTACATAACTAGCTCGAGGGTATCCGATCTCGAGGGCTCTATCCAAACGTTGGTTTGCTTTATATTATTGCCAATTTGCATCTCTTATCTTTACGTTTATCAATTGGTATTAGGTGAAATCACGTATTCTTGAAACCACATTATAAGTTTAATTGTTATCCAATTTTTAGGGTAAACGGAACAAAAGGTTTTTTCACTAATCAATCTCATTAGGGTGCATATTTTATTCTAACTTATATGCCCTTTCAATTTTTGTTTGTTTAAACGGTAAGTTAGAGAATCAAGTTGACTAAGATACTAAAATGCCTTCATTCTTTCCCCAGTATTTACTTTGATGGTGGAAATTTAAAAAGAAAAGCAAGGATAACGAATAAAGCATAAAATTATTGTAGGAGTGGACGGGATATTTCTCAAAGGCTCCACTAATGTGTACACTTAATATGAGCGGTTAAAAAACAAAGGACATATTTGATAAAGGATATGACGTTTCCCAAATATCATACTATCACAAAGAATTTGCACTCTTAGGTTCTCTATTCTATTTTACAAGTGTTTTCATCAACAAGTTTGATAATGTTAAAAGGGACCGGTTGATATTCATCGATTTATTGAAGATAGTAGTCTCTACATGACGTGTGCTAAAATTATAAGCTAGGTTACATAAGTATGGTGAGGACTAACTTAGCTAAAAAAAAAAAAACTTCTATATTTACACTGGTGTTTAATTTAGATCATACTAATTTATTATGAGTAAGTGATAATTGAGGCCAGAATACATATTAAATTTGACATAACTAAGTGATAAAAATATGCATATATATATATATATATATATATATATATATATATATTAACAAATAGCTAGTTAACTACCACCGTCCAATTTAAAACAGGAATAAAAAAAAGAGAAAGATTTGAACATAGTTTTCTTGTAGTGTTAAATATTCTATATATATATCAGAAGCAGCTTATATGCATGAGCAAACAAAAGAGAACCCACTTCTTTTCTCTCACAGCGATGGCTTCTAACAATATTGTCTCTTCCTCTCAATTTGCTCCCAATTCCCACTTCTCTTCACCATCTCCAACTTCTTTCCAACCTTCTACTTACAGGTAACTTGCCTTTGAAAAAAACAAGTGCATGTTAAATTAAAGTGTTTAATTTATGTTGTCAATGATTTCAGGGAATATGAGTCTGAGGAGATTGATTGGGATAATTTGGGATTCAAGATTATACCAACTGATTATATGTTTATAGCCAAAAGCTGTTTAGATGGAAATTTTGAACCAGGGCAACTAAATCCTTTTGGAAATATTCAATTGAGTCCCGCTGCTGGAATATTGAACTATGGACAGGTATAGTTTATGCTTTGCAACCCTGTTTCAAAAAGATTAATATTATTTTCCTGTTAGGCTATTTCAGAAAGATTGACACCTTTTAAAATTTTCTTAATAAGAAGCATTTATAATTACACAGATGTTATGGCAGGATTCAGACCACAAGTTTCAAAATTTTAACAATACAACTACACAAATGCTATAACTTATTTAAGACCACATATTCGTAGGGTAGGAGTGTTTGGGGCAAAACTTTTAGGTTTTGATTTCGATATTAGTCTCTTGTGTGAAAGTTTATCTTATTCTGGCAAGAGGGGTTGCTCTGATGGTAAACAACCCCCACTTCCAACCAAGAGGTTGTGAGTTCGAGTCTCCCAAGAGCAAGGTGGAAAGTTCTTGGAGGGAAGGATGCCGGGGATCTATTTGGAAACAGCCTCTCTACCCCAGGGTAGGGATAAGGTCTACGTACACACTACCCTCATCAGACTCCACTAAGTGGGATTATACTGGGTTGTTATTGTTGTTGTTGTCAATTCCTTGTTACTTTAATCTTCATATGTTTTGAGATCAATCGAAGAATTTGTTTAATCTTCGATTTCTCATAATTTCTGAAGAGGAATTTGAAGCAAAATATATACTATTAAATGATAATTATGTATCAGCCTCAGTTTCTAAGTATACAATTATGACGAGTACAAGTTGTAGAATGAAGTTAGCAAATATCTATGGGCTTAGCAATCATAATTTTTTCCGAATACATTGTTAAGAAAAAAGCAATTAATTAATCAGTCAATTACTTCTATACGCTAAATATATTGCACGCATGTGACGTTGAGTGCCTACCTAATTTTTTGAATATAGACAAAACAGTGTCTAGTGGGTAATTGTTACCGAAATGATTTTCCTAAGCTAGGCTCATTTTTCGGCTTATACTTATGTTCACCCAAATATTAGGGCCGGTAAATTCACGTGATATGTTTTTTTTTTAATTAAAAAAAATGCTTCACGTGAATAAGCCAAAAAAAAATAAGCCAATTAAAACTGGTAGCAAAATCCCGTGAATAAAAAAAAGTATGGTATTTTATTGTCGTACTTTAGTTATAATGGAGTTATTAATAGGGTAAATAGTTAGGCAAGTAAGCAAAACTATCCAGCATAGTGGGGAAAAGCTGCCAACGGCTAGAAAGTTTCTCTTAGGATCAATCTTTTGTTATTACCCCCAAGAAATTCCATATCCAACCAACCGTAAATTATTTTATTCTGGAACATAATAACTTGTAAACTTAAATTTTAGCGGAATTTTTGTTTCCAAATATAGTACTATAAAATAAGATAGCAAAAAGAGTGAAACAAAAGTTTGAAATATATGAAGTTTACTCTTCGTTATATTTTGAATTATTCCTGCAGTTACTCGTTAGTTTAAAGACTCACTTACGACCTTGTCACTTAATATAATTACAAATTCAAACAGGGTTTAATTGAAGGCACAAAAGCCTATAGAAGAGAAGATGGACGCATTTATATATTCCGTCCGCAAGACAGCGCAATTCGAATGCAGATTGGCGCTGAAAGATTGTGTATGCCTTTTCCATCCGTAGACCAATTTGTGGATGCTATGAAGCAAACAGCTTTGGCTAACAGCCGTTGGGTAATCATTCTTATTCTAATTAATTAATCCTCACTTTAATTACATGTGTATTTTATATTATGAATGTCTCATTAAAAAATAAAAGGGGAGCCATTAGTGTGACCTATAGGTCATGGTTCGAATTGTATTATGAAGATCATCCCTACATAGGCGTATCCACTATATAAATTACGAGTTCAACTGAATCCATAACTTTTACCTCATTCCCTGTATTTTTATCTAAAAATTATTAAATTAGATGAGATGTGGTAGAATTGCAAATCCGAACCCATAAAATTTAAATCCTAAATCCGCCTCTGTATTCACATCACACCTCCCCTGACCTTACATGAACGCGGAATAACTTGTGTGCTGTGCTGTCCTCATTAAAAAAAAAAACTTACTTTATTTGTGCCTAAAATAAGAGCAGATTCCTCCTGCTGGGAAAGGGTCACTTTATCTTAGACCTCTGCTTATGGGAAGTGGAGCTGTACTTGGAGTTGCTCCTGCACCTGAATACACATTCCTTGTCTATTCTTGCCCTGTTGGAAACTATTTCAAGGTATGTTTATTCAATCGAATTCCCTTTTCTTATTTATGTTTTTAAAAAGTTGTTCTAAAAAATATTCTAAACAAAAGGAATCACACAAATTCGTGGCACGTTGGATATAGGACGGAACAGGAGCACTCTCTTTATATGTTGAAGAAGAATTTCATCGTGCAGCCTTGGGTGGAGCTGGTGGAATCAAAAGCATTACAAATTACGCCCCGGTAAATAATTATTATGTCTTGTGATAATTGAAAACTTATGTATATTCATGACTATAATTAAGCACTTTGTATTTCTGTAAATATAGGTGATGAAGGCCATGAAAAATGCAAAAGGGAAAGGATTCTCTGATGTATTGTACCTTGATTCAGTAAATAACAAATACATTGAAGAGGCCTCTTCCTCTAACGTTTTTCTAGTCAAGGTATATACATGGTAACATATGTTTTTAGTGCTATTTGTACTTCATGTCTCTTTATAGTTTTAAAATTAAGAAAATGGCCTTTTAGATCTTTTATTTGTAAAAGAACGATCGCTTTACTTGTAAAAGTAAATCTCCCATATGTAAAGTGGGATCAGCTTCATAAATTTTTATACAGTAGTACTTAGATGAGACATACTAACAAATTTAATATTTGAACAATTCATCGTAATTTAATTTTCTTTTTTAACACCGCATTTTCAATCTAACTTTTTTTCAATAGTGTATGAAAATTACTTAATCTTTTACCATTTTAAACTATCTTCACAGGGAAAAGTCATTTCAACTCCAAAGGCAAAGGGAACTATTCTTGAAGGAGTTACGAAGAAAAGTGTCATAGACATTGCACATGATCTTGGATACCAGGTTATAAGAAAATAAATACTCACTAATTAATTTAAACAACTTGATCCCAGAAAAAATAAGTGGGTTTTAAGTGATTAATCTAAATTCCTCTCTAGGTTGAAGAACGGGCAATTGAAGCAGAGGAATTGATTACAGCTGATGAAGTGTTCTGTACAGGAACTGCACTTGGTGTTGCTGTTGTAGGAAATATTACTTACAAGGATAAAAAGTAAGTTATTTACTAATTTTATAACTTGGACTTCATCCAAAAGTTTAAATACTAAATTATTACTCGATTTGATTAGTTTTTATCTCAATAATTATTTGGTGCTCGATAAGAACTACAACGGGTCAAAGTGGATTATGATTATTAAAAAAGAAAAAAGAAAAAGAAAAAAAAAAGAGAGAGAGAGAGAATTACATCTAGAACTGAAAACTAATTATTATTTAGATAGAAACAACTATTTTAAAATAATCCAAACAAGCGTTGAAGGCAAGCCATCCCTATACCTTAACTATTTGTTGCTTTTCTTTCCTTTCAATTGATGAATTAATATTGAAAAATGTATCTGTGCAGGATTGAATATAAGATAAGTTCAGAAATGATAAGCCAGCAATTGAACTTGAGGCTAGTGGGGATTCAAAGAGGCACTATTGAGGATAAGAGGGATTGGATTGTTGAGGTTAAATGAGATTCGATCAATTGATCTTTGAAATAAATAAAAGATTGAGAGAGTGCTTTGCTTGCTATAGCTAGTTTAACACGTGACTCTTGTCCTGTCAAGCAGAAGCTGGGAGTTCGAATCCTGTTTGCCGCGTCAGTTCAATAAGTATATCAATGCATTTTCTTAACTTTTTGTAATTTGTATTCCACCACTCTACCAAGTGGAACATGTGAGTTTCAGTTATGTCGCATATATCAATGCATCTCTCAATTTTCCGTAATAAATTAATAATACTCTGAGAACGAGAATTTATGACAAACTACCATTGTCTATTTCAAAGAATCATGTTGTTGAGAACTCAATGCCAGCATCTCTAATAGTCGAATTGGATAAGTATCAAGTAAATGGAAAATCTTTATCTATCGGAATCTCTTCTTTTTCTTTTCACTGCGAAATATATGTGGGGGAGCGGCATAGAAACCAAACTTAGTAGAAATGACACACTCTAAAGGGCTATTTTTTTAAAATTAGTCAGTGCATTTTGAACTTCGGTATTTTAAATCTGCGAGATAAAAAATATCATTAATTGTCTTAAAAATAAGATTTAATTTCTAAATAGCATGCCTGAGAATGACTATATGTACCCTTGCTCCCGAAACTTATGCGGAAGCCCAGAGGCACCAAGCAATTGAGCATTAGGCCGCTCAATGGTAATATGATATTTTTCGGGGTGGTGTTTTATTTTTAACTCCCACTTGTCCTATGGGCAGTACTTCAAGGTAAAAAGTTAAAAGTATCGCTTATGAGACAAGTGGGGGTAACACTTGTTAAATTTAAAGTTATACACATTGATAATAAGGGAATAAAATTCAAAACCACACACTTTGAAGGTTATTTGTGTGCTTCACCCGCTCAATGATACGGTTCATAGGAACGTAAAAATTGCACGGGGCGTCCTATTTGGGCCCCCCTTTTTAACCTGTAGTCGCTTTGTCTTTTTGTTTGCATACGTACCCACTTTTTAAAAAAATTCAGCTTCCCTTTATAAGAGCTGAAGTTTCCGGGTTACTAAACAAAAACTTCAGCTCTAGAGCTGAAGTTTTTATTTATAACTAAAGCTGAAGTTTTTATTTTATAATTGGAAAACTTCAGCTCTAGAGCTGAAGTTTTTATTTATAACTGGCAAACTTCAGCTCTAGAGCTGAAGTTTTGTAGTTACAACATAGAAACTTCAGCTCTAGAGCTTAAGTTTTCTAGTTACAACATAGAAACTTCAGCTCTAGAGTTGAAGTTTTTATTTTATAACTGGCAAACTTCAGCTCTAGAGTTGAAGTTTTTATTTTATAACTGGCAAACTTCAGCTCTAGAGCTGAAGTTTTCCGCTTACAAAGACAAAAAGAGCTGAAGTTTTATTTTATAAGTTTTTGTTTAGTAACCGGGAAACTTCAACTCTAGAGCTGAAGTTTCCCGGTTACTAAACAAAAACTTATAAAATAAAACTTCAGCTCTAGAGCTGAATTTCGCGAGTTACAAAATAAAAATTTCAGCTCTAGAGCTGAACTTCAGGCCCGTGTACTAAAATGCTGAAGTTTTGTGTAATTGCCTTTGTTACTTCAGACCCGTGTGCTGAAGTTATGTGAAAAAGCGGGTATACTTGCAATATCTTTTACAAAACATGTACAGATTAAAATATGTCACGAAAGACGGGTATAGATGCAAATGCTCGTAGGAACTTATTGAATTGGGCATGTAACGTGAAGCGACACTCGGCCATGGGCCCGTTCGAGTGGCACTCATGCCATTTCACCTTTTCTTTTCGCCAATTATTATCAACTTACGTGTTTAATCCGTTCTTCCCTTCATCTTTTTAAAGTTATTGGAGGAATAAAAATAAAAATAAAACGTATGTTTTGGGATATTATAATATCATCCACTAATGGACACAAGTCTATGCTGGAAAAAGTCTAGTTTTCAACAGTGCCGTAATGGATGCGTATCTCCATTAACATCGGATTCCTATCACATCGTTTCCCTGTTTTCCATTAAATAATTATTTGTGCTACTGCTACTAAATTGTTTAAAGAGGTGACATATTAACATTCATCTATCCACCTAAGATTTTGATCATGAGAACATCATTCTGTTTAATCGTGGTAACTTCCCATAAGTTGACCACTATGTGCCATTTCTTTCTTTCTTCTTAGTTTTGTTGTCGAACAATATAAATGTTGTGTAAAATTTCGCCCATCAATTACATCATTTCCATCTCAATTTGGCACTAGATATTTCTTAATGTTGCATTTTCTTCTATGATTTACAAATATTTAAATAAAATACTAAATATTTAATATACGTAAAAACAATAGAAAAATCTTTAATTAGTGGAGAGTTGAACTTGAATCAAAACACAAAAAAAAAACAATTAAAAGCATACTATCCGACTTACTCTATCTCTATTCTTCTAGCCATCACACTAGCTATTTGATCAATGACATGAATAGAGTTTAAGGAAACAAAATAAATGTGCACTCTATATATGTCATTGCAAAATGAATGATTGGAACTTAGCAAATCATCGTTAAATATGTAAAATTCATGGGTGGTGCAAGAGTTATAAGGCCAGTAAAGCTTTTTCTTTAGGCGCTCAAAATATTGAGGCCACAAAAATTATTAATGGTAGAATAAATATTAATATTTTCACTTAAAAACTATTGAAGTTTGTAGAAAAAAGTATAAAATATGTGCAAAAATGAAAAAAAAAAAATCTATTTTTTTGTATTAGAAGTGTTTTAGAACTTTAAATCAAACTAGTATATTAGAAAATAAAGTTTCTTACAACTAGATCCACAGTAATATCACTATTAGAAATTCGGCAAAAACCGACCAAGAAAACAGACCAATTTTGGTTGGTAAAAAAACCGGCCAAAATTTGACCAAAGTTGGTCGGTTTTTCAAAATTTTTTAATTCTCAATTTTTTTTTTACGAAGCCGACCAACTTGAGTCGGTTTTCTTTGGCGCAAAAATGCGGAAAATTTATCACGACCCGGATTTCTCACCCTCGGGAGTCATGATAGCACTTACTCGTGAAAGCTAGACAAGCCAACTATTAAGGTTCTGCACATTAACAATCAACCCAAACAACTATAAATAGTAACTATAGCTAAACAAACTAAAAGCGCGGAAGAATTAAAATAAATCCAAATAATGCAATACATGTTTACCCACGAATTTGCTGTAAAAAATTTACGAACATCTACGAATTTCTACAAATACTGGTCTGAAAAGAAAAGTACAACTGTTCTCAGAATGAAAAGAGACAGCAGAAAGCTAAAATAGGGAAGGGGGACTTTAGGCTCTGCGGACGCCAACAGATCTTCCTTGGTCTACCTGGACGGAAGGCCAGGGGCGAAGCTACGGTGGTAGCAAGGGAGGTCAACTGACCACCCTTCGTCGAAAAATAATACCGTGTATATAGGTAAAATATTAGGATTTATATATATGTAATACATATTGAACACCCTTGTAACAATGAAGAGCCATAGCCCAGTGGCAAAGGGTGGTCAAAACTGCTTTAGGGATGTAGGATCGAACCCGCAGCTCCACATTTATTTTTTCGTGTTCAAGTTTGAACACCCTTGAATAATTTCCTGGCTTCGCCACTGCTGAAGGCAGCTACCTCAGCTACTCACTAGGTCCGGTATTGAAATCTGCACAAAAGAGTGCAGAGTGTAGCATCAGAACAACCGACCCCATGTACAAAGTAAGTGTCGACCCTAACCTCGGCGAAGTAGTGACGAGTCTAGGACACGACAAACATATAAACCTGTACAGTTAAATCATATGCAAACAGAATCATAATAACAAAAATTAACAGAATAAAGTGGGAAGGGGACATGCTGCAGGAAAAATCAGATTCTAACAATAAACCAATAAAGAAGCATCAATAAAGAACCATAATGAACATCATATCCATATCAACAAGAATAATGAAACAGTAACACATGTACGGCATCACCTTTCGTGCTTTTACTCTCGTCCTCACCATATGAATCAATAGAAATGACATGGCATCACCATTCGTGCATTACCTCTCATAATCATGGCACGACATCACTCTTTGTGCATTATTCCTCACAATATCGGCACGACATCAACCTTTGTGCATTAACTCTCAAATTATGGCACGGTATCACCCTTCGTGCGTTAACACGCATAATATCGGCATGGCATCACCCTTCATGCATTACACTCACTAACAATATTATGCACGGCATCACCCTTCATGCTTTACACTCTTCCTTACCCAAACAATAGAAACAATATGTCCCGGCAAGGGATTCAGCTATAACCAATCTTGTTTTCAACCAAGGGTTCGCAATTACAAACCCTGGGAATTTCTGCTATCTTCGCAATTGCGAAGAATTTGTCGCATTTGCGACTGCTGGGAATTACTGAGAGCTTCGCCTTTGCGAAGAAATGCTCGCAAATGTGAGCATGGATGGCCAGGGCATATTTCGCAATTGCAATCAGCCCTTCGCAATTACCAAGCCTGCAATGCTCGCAATTGCGAAGCCTGACCTAGCAATTGCAAGATCAGAACCTGCAACAAATTAAATACCAGGTGAAAAATCTAAAATTTACTAAGTCCAATTCACCCCGTAGCCTATCCAAAACTCACACGAGCCCTCGGGGCTCCAAATCAAACATGCACGCAAGTCTAAAAATATCATACAGACTTGCTCGTGCGATCAAATCATCATAAGAACATCAATAACTACGAATTTAACCTCAAGAACATTGAAATTTCTATTTTCTCAACTAAAGGTCTGATTTATACCAAATCAACTCCCATTCATACCAAATTTTACAGATTCGACTTATTTATTATTTTAAACATGTACCGGAATCTGGAACCAATATACGGGCTCAATACCATCAAGAACACGCATCATTTCATTTTCAAAAAGCCTTTATATTCTCCAGCAAATAATTTTCTTTAAATATTCTTTTTCTCGGGTTAGGGACCTTAGAATTCGATTTCGGACATACACCCAAGTCCCATATTTTACACGGAACCTACGGGACCGTCTGATCACGGATCTGGGTCCGTTTACTAAGAATGTTGACCAAAGTCAACTTCAATTAATTTTAAATGCTAAATTATTATTTTTCCTAAATTTCACATAAAAACTTTCTGGAAATGCTCTTGAACCGCACAAGCAAATCAAGGTGAGACCAAAAGAGGTTTTTAAGGCCTTGGAACATAGTTTTGACTTCTAAAACAAGGGATGACCTTTTGGCTCATCACATTTTCCATCTCTAAAACAACCGTTCGTCCTCGAATGGACATAGAAAAGTACCCGAGTCGGTGAAAATATGAGGATAACGGCTCGCATATCGGACTCGAACTCCCAGATCGTTGCCTCAATAGGCTGACCTCTCTACTGCACACGAACTGAAGGGAAATTCTTCGATTTCAACTGACGAACCTGTCAGTCTAGAATGGCTATCGGCTCCTCCTCATAGGTCAAGTCCTTGTCCAACTGGACAGTGCTGAAGTCTAACTCATGAAATGGATCGCTGTAATACTTCCGAAACATGGACACATGGAATACTGGATGCAGTGCTGATAAACTCGATGGCAACGCACGTCTATAAGCCACATCTCCCACTCGATCGAGAATCTTAAAAGGACCGATGAATCTAGGGCTTAGCTTGCCCTTCTTCCCAAATCTCATCACACCCTTCATGGGCGACACCCGAAGCAACACTCACTCTCCGACTATGAATGCCACATCACGAACCTTGTGGTCGGCATAATGTTTTTGCATGGACTGAGCTGTACGAAGCCTATCCTGAATGATCTTAACCTTGTCCAAGGCATCCTGTACCAAATTCGTACCCAACAACCGAGCCTCTCTCGGCTCAAATCACCCAACTGGCGATCGACACCGTCTACCATATAATGCCTCATAGGGGCCATTCGGATGCTCGACTGATAGTTGTTGTTGTAGGCAAACTATGCTAATGGAAAGAACTGATCCCACGAACCTCCAAAGTCAATAACACATGCTCGGAGCATATCCTCCATAATTTGAATAGTACATTGAGGATGAAATATTGTGCTCAACTCGACCCAAGTGGCCAACTCACACTGAACTGCCCTCTAGAAATGCGAGATAAACTGCGTACCTCGGTCAGAAATAATAGACACGAGCACTCCACGATGGCAACAATCTCCCAGATATAAATCTATGCCAACCGCTCAGAAGAATAGGAAACTGCCACAGGAATGAAATGCGCTGACTTAGTCAGCCTATCCACAATAACCCATACTGCGTCGAACTTCCTCTGAGTCTGTGGGAGTTCAACAACGAAGTCCATAGTGATACGCTCCCACTTCCACTTAGGAATCTCAATCTTCTAGAACAAACCACCAGGTCTTTGATGCTCGTACTTTACCTCACTACTACAAAATAGGGCTTTAACGGAAATAATAAATGTCTTTGGCGGTAATAACAATCGCCGCTATAGCCTTTACCAGCTAATGGAATTTAGCCAGCAAGATGGGGGTCGGCAAAACCTTTGTCGGCCATTCTCACAAAAGCTAGTAAAGGGTATAATTTATTCCGCTAAAGAGCGTTAGTTTTACTGGCAATTGTTTGCGACAATAATTTTCGCCGATACTTTAGATCCATTACAAATTAACTATGCTCTTTTAGTGTCCATTTTTATAGCCAATAAATTCAATTAAATTATCGCTAAAAGTCAATTATTTTAATGATAAATTGTGGAAATTAGGTTGGTTATTGTATTCGTCCCGTAAATATCTTATTTTGACCTTTTAGAGACATTTAGTGGCAAGTGAATTCAATTAATTGTCGCTAACAGTAAAAGAGTGCCTTTTGGTGGAAACAAAGGTAGAAAAATGCTAGAAAACATATTACTCTTAATTCATAAAACAACATATACCTTATTGAATCTAAACAATCCAAAGGAAGTAGTAATCCAAAATATTAATGTCACAACTTTAAAATAAACTTATATTGGTTAAACTAATATAACTAATCCTATCAAATAGTTTCGGCAACTCTTCATCATATTGAAATCTTCCACATGCAAAATTTTTGAACATATGACCTGAAAAAAATAAAATAAATATGTCAAAAGATGGAATGTAATGTACAAAACATCATGAGTCTATACATTTAAATATATTTAGAATTATAGGGTACAAATTCATCATGGTTGAAGATATTGAAATGTAGTTTCTAATAAGACAAATTGTTCTTAAGTTTAAGCTCCCTAAATTAAGTTATAGTATTGAAATACAACCAAAATATTTTGTCTCAGAAAGAACAAAGGATGACAAAAGAAAGATAAAAGAGTTAGCTAATGTGGCAAATGAAATTTGTAGTATTAGAATACAACTTAGATGTAAACAATGTGGGAAAAAAAAAGAGCTATCATTTAGAAATTACCAAATCTGATGTCTAAACATGATACATAAACTATCCGATCATCTCTACACATTCTGTATTATATAAACTGCTCCTTCTACAGCTTCTAAGTATCGGACATCATTTGTTACTTGTTAGTAACATAATCTCTATGAAGTCTCTTATGTTATATTTAAGTTATATGCCCAAAACTACCTCCTCAAAATTAAAATTATAATGAATAAGTAGTAGCATCAACAATATAGAAGGATAATTCAACATTATTCCAGAGCTTGCTTCATAATAAAAATCATGTCAATTTAATAGAATACTCTTTTACACCATTGCTAAACAAGAATTCTTCAAGGGTTTTGGAGTGATGAACAATATAGAAGACTTAAGAAAATTTTGATAAACATGCATTAGAATTGCAGTCATTTCTTACATTTGCACATGGTAATTTTCATAGAAAATTATAATACTCTCTTAATTTTGATACATATCTTAGAGAGGTCAGGTTTATGGCCACTTCCTATGCAAATTATTCGTATCAATAAAAATTTTATTTATTTAAAAGAAAAATTAACACTGTGACACCCAAGTTGCTTAATCTTTCTCTAAAGATGCTTTGGACAAACATCAAGGTCAAGAACCACTCCAAAAGATACAAAACCACTCCAAATACTTTTTCTGTCATGCACTTACCTTCGTCCAACTTGATGATTTAATGCCATGATAGAGCCCCTTTTATAACCTTTTATCTTTCCTACATATGCAATTTGTAGAGCCCTTTGTATCTCTTCTTTAGAAAAGTATATTGATGAAAACCTGAAAAGTCATAAGAAAAGAAATAGTTAAATAATGTAAGATTTTCTCTTTGAGTAAAAATAAGCAAAACTTGTCATGATAGAGTTTTATATGGCTGCATGCTTTACATTAGGAGATATCAGACTTGTAATGTAAAATACATCTATGAAGATCTTTGTGACTTCTCTTAAAACATTTGATCTTTATTCTCGGATATACAAAAATATCTACAATAGGTCATATCTAAAGAATGAAAAAATGACAACCAAAATAAGGCATAATTACTCAATGACAAAAATTCACAATAGCATATAGCCTCTCACTCAACACCAAGGAAAACTACGATTCCACAATGCCGAAAGCTATCCTATCCAAAATTTTGCATGATCCAAATTCTAAAGTAAAGAAAAAGTCAAGTATGAACACAATGAAATGGTGGATATAACAGTCACCTTTTCCTCATCTTCATGTTTCAGTTCCCTTCTGCTTGCTTACTCCATCCCCAAAACGACGAGCAAATACAACACATTATTTGCTCAAGTAGATTATAGACAATCCATCCACTTCATGGTTGATGTAATTTTTCTGGAGGAATACACTTACCAAGCCTGTGCATAATTCGAATCGATTAATGATTGCTTGCAAAACAACACAATATTTTAGCAAATTGGGGTGCAGGTATGAATGATGAACCTGAAAATAATGAAATTCCAATCACAGATAGAAGTATCCGGTCTAAATCGAAGGAAACACAAGTAGCATGACAATGTGAGAAGCTGATTATAAATTATAAAACCTTTGGACATCACTTCTATAATCAATGAGAAAGTTAAATAGTTCAGAGCAGTGACACTAATTAAAAATACAATATCGATTTTATGCTTATTATAATCCACTATAAAAAAGAGACTTAACTTATAGAAATAAAGAATAATCTCAAACAGTAAGGTCTATGTATTTCAAAGTAGTTTCTTATGAACACAGAAAAAGAAAAATCTAGATTTTATTGGACCATCATCCATAATATATTGAAATTCACTTAATCCAATCCCACTGCACAAGAATAAAGTCTATCATCAAACATCCTACAGATAAAAATAACAATACAACCATTCAAATTAATACCTAAGTTAAAGGAACAAAATAACATAAAAAAAGCGAACCAGTATCAACAACTTCGAAGAAAAACTCTATGTCGTGGCGATGGAATTCATAGAGAGGAGAAACCAAAGAAGAGAGATCCGAGCCGTAACTTTCAAATAAAAACAATTAACTATTTGAAGAACACATACAAAGGAATACATCAAGAAAAATAAATTTACATAAAAGTACTAATATCGAGTTAACAAGATGAAGATTTACAACTTATAGGTTTATCGAAAAGGATACTAGAAGCAAAATCAAATCGGGGAAGGAGCATGATAGGGGTTTTGATGATCCAACTGCCCCTTTGGCAAGGACCACATAATTTCTTCCTATGCTTGTAATCACTACAGTTCTAATTCAAAATAAAATTTATAAAATCCCCAAATATCAGTGGCTCAAAATCTAGGAACAAAGTCATACAAAACTAATTCTAGATCAAAAAGGAAAATCCAAATTATTCAAACGATTCGATTAAACATTAACTCTAAATAAAAATTGAGTAATCGATTACTTATCTGAAGTAAATCTATAAGGATATAAGAAAATAGATATTGTTCTTCTATATGTTTTTCAAGCCCTAGATTTTTGCTAGTTAACTATTGTTTTGTTCATAGGTGAGAGAAAGACGCAAGGGAGATAAAGCGAGGTGGAGAGTTATTTTTGGGATGGTGTGGAAGCATAATTCGGGAGAGATTGCAATAAGCATTTGAAAAGAAAAATCTCTCTGATGTATAAATGTGGAGGGAACGGAGGAAAATATTGGACGGAAGATGAAAAATTGCCGGGATTCCCGACATAAATATTACTCCTACTAGCCAAGTATTTCAATTGCCAGCGAAAGGATGTATCGCCGACTATCAATCATTTGCCAGTAAAGATTTTACTTAAAGAATAAATTAGCGACAATAAACTAAATATTGGTCGGTAAAAGTAATTTTTGTTGTAATGCATGCTGACAATTTAAATACCGAGCTAGATACGCAACAATATCCTTTTTTATCCTCCTCCATAAATAATGCTATCGCAAGTCCTGATATATTTTAGCTGCGCCCGGATGAATAGAATACTGTAAACTATAGGCCTTCTCTAGAATCAACTCACAAAATCCATTTGCATTAGGCACATAAATAAAGTTTCTTACAACAAGATCCACGGTAATATCACTATTAGAAATTAGGTAAAAACCGACCAAGAAATACTGACCAATTTTGGTTGATAAAAAAACCGACCAAAGTTGGTCGATTTTTCAAAATATTTTAATTTTTTTTACAAAGCTGACCAACTTTGGTCGATTTTCTTTGGCGCAAAAATGCGAAAAATTTGTCACGACCCGGATTTTCCACCCTTAGGAGTCGTGATGGTGCCTACTCCTGAAAGCTAGGCAAGCCAACTATCTACACATTAGCAATCAACCCAAATAACTATAAATAGTAATTATAGTTAAACAAATGAAAAGCGAAGAAGAGTTAAAATAAATCCAAATACTCCAATACGTCTCTACCCACGAATCTGGTATCACAAATTCACGAACATCTACGAATTTCTACAAATACTGGTCTGAAACGAAAAGTACAACTGTTCTTGAAATGAAAAGAGACAACAAAAAGCTAAGGCAGGGAAGGGGGACTTTAGGCTTTGTGGATGCCAGCAGATTTACCTTGGTCTCCCTGGATTGAAGGTAGCTACCCAGCTACTCACTGGGTCTGGTACCGAAATCTGCACAAAAGAGTGCAGAGTGTAGCATCAGTTCAACCGACCCCATGTACTGAATAAGTGTCGAGCCTAACCTCGGCAAAATAGTGACGAGGCTAGGACAACATATAAACCTGTGCAGTTAAATCATATACAAATAGAATTATAATAATAGAAATCAATAAAATAAGGTGGGAAGGGGGCATGCTACGGGGAAAATAAGATTCTAACAATAAACGAACAAAGAAACATCAATAAAGAACCATATTGAACATCATATCCATATCAACAAGGATAATAAAACGGTAATGCATGCACGGTATCACCCTTCATGCTTTTACTCTCGTCTTCACCATATGAATCAACAGAAATGGCACGGCATTACTCTTCGTGTATTACCTCTCATAATCATGGCATGACATCACCCTTCGTGCATTATTCCTCACAATATCGGCACGACATCACCTTTTGTGCATTAACTCTCTAATTATGGCACGACATCACCTTTCGTGCATTACACTTACTCACAATATTATGCACGGCATCACCCTTCATGCTTTACACTCTTCCTCATCCAAACAATAGAAACAATACGTCTCGTAAGGGATTTTGCTATAACCAATCTTGTTTTCAACTATTACTTTATGAAATAAAACTCAACTTGGGCCAATACTCAATAATAGCCAATTACCAAGAAACTTTCATAAGCTTTGTTCAACATTAATAATCATCAATTTGAGCATGATCGATACATAATAGAGTCACAACAATCATGATATAAAACTCATAGGCATGCTTGACACCAACGTATAGATACTCGTTACTACACCTACACGTCGTACTCGATACTAACACATAGCAAATAATATCACAACTCATATTCCCTCAAGCTAAGGTTGGGCCAAATACTTACCTCGAATCCATGGACAAGATTATTAAGCCTCAACTGCCACTTTACCTCTCGCTCTCGGTTCCACTTCCAATTCGCTTGTATCTAGCCATAATTTGCTTAATAACGTTAATAAATGCTAAATAAACCAATTCTAATGCATGAATATATTGATTTCAAAAAGTCAAAAATTGACCCCGGACCCGTTTGGTCAAAACTCGAAGTTTGAACCAAAACCCGATCACTCATTCACTCACGAACTCAAATATGCAATTAATTTTTAAATCGGACCACAAATTGAGGTCCAAATACCCAAAATTTGAAAATCATAGCTTCTACCCAAAAGCACCCAAATTACCATAAAAAACCTTAGATTTTGAAGTGAAATCATATAAAAAGATATTATAGATCGAAGAAAATAAGTTAAAAATCGTTTACCTATGATTTAGGGAAGAACTTGCTCTTGAAAAATCGCCCTTAGGAGTTTAGGTTTTGAAAAAGTTGTAAAATGAAGAAGAATCCCGTCAAAATTCCACTTAACAGGCCGCAGGTGTCGCAATTGGGACCAGAGAATTTCCGCTGTCTTCGCAATTGCGACGAAATTGTTGCTTTTGCGATTGCTGGGATTTATTGAGAACTTCGCATTTGCGAAGAAATGCTCGCAATTGCGAGCAAGGCTGGCCAGGGCATATTTCGTAATTGCGATCAGCCCCTCACAATTACCTAGCCTGACAGGCTCGCAATTGCAAAGCCTGACCTCAAAATTGCGAGATCAGAGCCTGCAACAAATACCGGGTGAATAATCTGAAATTTCCCAAGTCCAATTCACCTCGTGGCCTATTCAAAACTCACTCGAGCCCTCGGGGCTCCAAACCAAATATGCACGCAAGTCTAAAAATATCATACGGACTTGCTCGCGCGATCAAATCATCAAAATAACATCAACAACTATGAATTTAACCTCAAATTCATGAAATTCCTCAAGAACATTAAAATTTCCATTTTCTCAACTAAAGGTCCAATTTATAATAAATCAACTCCGATTCTTACCAAATTTCACAGATTCGAACCTGTACCGGACTCTAAAACCAACATACGGGCCCCATGCCATCAAGAACACACATTATTTTATTTCAAAAAGCCTTTATATTTTCCAGCAAATAGTTTTTAAAAAAAAATTCTTTTTCTTGGGCTAGGGACCTCGGAATTCGATTTCGGGCATACGCCCAAGTTCCATATTTTACTACGGACCCTACGAGACCGTCCGATCATTGGTCTGGGTCTGTTTAAGAATAATGTTGAACAAATTCAACTTTAATCAATTTTAAAGGCCAAATTTAGTATAATTTCTAAATTTCACATAAAAGCTTTTCGAAAACGCGCCTGGACCGCACACGCAAATTGAGGTGATACAAAAAGTAGTTTTAAGGCCTCGAAACATAGTTTTGACTTCTAACACAAGGGATGACCTTTTGTGTCATCACAAAATTATTTTTGACTCCCCCGAAATTTATTTTTCAAGAAACCGACCAACTTTGGTTGGTTTTTGCATTTAAAATAAATAAAAATTATTATTAAAAATACCGAACAACTTTGTTCAGTAAATTCGGCAGGTAATTTTATATATCGACAAACTTTGGTCAATAGTTTTATTTTTTAATAAAACCAACCAATTTTTGTCGGTTATTTTCGAGCGAATATACAATTAAAGAGTATAAATAGAAAAAAAAAGATAATCTTAAAATAAAATGCACCTGTGGTCTAGTGGTAGAATAGTATCATGACATATTACACACCCTACTTCGGTTCCAGACGCTGAATCTTTTGATTACATAATTAAAATACCGAACAACTTTGGTCGGGCTTTTTTTGCAATATGTTTTTTTGAATTTAATTTACCAGCCAATGTTGGTCGGTAATTTCCAACCAACTTTGATCGGTATATTAAAACGACCATCAAAATACCGTTCAAGCGTATTTGGTCGCGTTTTAGTCAGTAATTAGCCATAACCGACCAAAGTTGGTCGGTATTTAACTGATTTCTAGTAGTGTATATTACAAACACATGGCCAATATCTTGTCAACATGAATTAACCCTTGATAATATAAATAATAATATCACTAAGTGAAGTTAAAAGCCATATATCTTGTAAGAATACTATAGTATAAATAAGTATGAAAAAAAGACAACATTACTGTTTTAGCATATACTTCTTTAGATGTATAAAATTTAGATTCTTATTAAAATTTAGTTTTACGCCACTAAATTTGTTGAGCCGCCATTGGAAAAAAACTATTTAGAGTAAACAAAGCGTGAAAAATCTTTCAAAATATAATGATATGAGCAAAAACTGCATAAATATGAATTTTGTGCCTCCTGTAGCAACCTTTCCTTTCGAAACTTGTGCTATTAAAATTGTGCGACCATTATAGTCTAATAAAATGTATCAAAAATATTTCGTATTGTAATATATTAACATATTATAGTCCTTTGCATGTAGAGATAAAAAAATCTGTTGATACCCATTGGAAGGAGGAGCCTGAAACATTGACACAAATCAAGATTTTTATAAATAATAAGAGGCTAGAAGAGTTGATGGTGCTAGTCTTCTAACAAAAAAGTTTCTCTGATTGGTCGTTGTAACAACAAATTTTCGCGTCGAGAAAATAAATAATCAAGACTGAAAAGTTGCGTAACAAATGTAGTATTTGATTTCAATAAATGAAAGTGTTACAATCTCTATGGTATTCCTCTGATTCTTCAAGAATGTAAAGTATATTGATGAACTTGATTTTGATTTGATTCAAGGGCTTGTAAAGCTTGATCTTGAATCTCCTCCTTGAACTTGAATTTGTGTTTGATCACGACCAAGTAATTTGATCTTGAACGCCTTGGTATTTGATTTGTCTTCGTTCTTGATCTTGATCTTGAACTTGAACTTGAACTTGTAGCTTGAGTGCTTGAACTTGTAACTTGTACAGAAAACTGCGGTGTTTGATCCACGAGCTCTCTGCTTGCTTCTTGTTATCACTTCTGGTGTCTTCTAGCTTTATGAAGACCTCTATTTATAGTTTTAGAGGGTGGTGTGGCTCTGCGATTTGATTGGTCCGTTTGAACTGACCAATGCCATCTAGACACTTGGCATGATTTAATTGGCTCTTTTATTTGGCTTGGATTACCACATCACTTGACACATGTCACGATTTCATTGGCTCATTTATTTGGTTTGGATTGCCACATCATTTGACACATGACATAATTTTGTTGGCTCGTTCTTTTGACTTGGATTGCCACATCACTTGACACGTGGCACGAGCTTGGGCTTTAATATGGGCTGATAGTCATTTGGACCTTGGGCTAATGGAGTGGGCTTATCATTTAATTTGTAGTCCAATTAATTGGATTAGCCCAACACATATATAATGAATTTAAATAATTAGCCCAATTTATTAGCCACAATATTTTTTGGACTAATATCTTAAATTATTTTATGGATTTAAATCAAATAAAATTTAAATGCTTACAAATGTCCCTTGCTTCAAGACTTGTTGGATATGGATTTGTTGAAACAAGCTTGAAGTACACATTTTAATCGGATTTTATTTTGGTCCAACAAGCAAATTAATATAATTTTTTCTTGAACACCATAGTTCACTGTAAAAGCTTTATAAGACTCTTATTTTGGATTGGTTTTCCCAACATAGAAATACTTTAGTATTTTGAATATTCAAAATATTTCTTGTGCAAATCTACTCCCTGATTCCAAGGAAGTTAATTTATTTGGGAGAGCTATTTTATCCGATTTCCTTGAGTTCAACCAGAAGGAGGAGACTTGCTTTCCTATGCTAATAAAAGAAGTACTGCAGATGCATAGAGTTACTATACATCTAATACTCTGGACAAATCAACATATTGGGCATACTACGAGGGAAAGACAAAGCACCTGGTAGGTAATTTATTTGTTTTTTTTTTCACAGAGAAGTGGCAGCAGTTCATTTTTTTCTTTCCTTTCTAATGAAACTTGCCAGCAGAATCACTGTTGAGTTGTCCCTTTATATGACATCTTTTTGATTTATGTCATTTTCAATGTCAAGTACCATGACTTTTATTTTTACTATTCAATTTCTCTTTTCATATGTGAAATATCAAGTACAATATCTTTTGTTTTGGTACTATTCATTTTTTCCCATGCATGGCAATAGGTGGCTTCAAGATCATCCTTTTGCATTGCTTTTGCACTTATCTTCCAATAGATAAAGGATCTGTTGTCCTTTATTTAAGAATTCTAAGTACCATTCTCATTTTCTTATTTTAAGGAAACAAACTTGTTTAGCATTTGTAGAATTCATTCCATAAACAACAGCTCGTAGTTCTGTCCACGCCTATAAATACTAGCCTTGAGATACAATTGTAATCATGCGTCCCTGATAGATGACCAAAGCAGACTCGAAAGTTGGCTTCTCTCAAGTATTTTCAAGTCATTGCATAGTGCTCTCGTGAATTTGCGTTGACTTTTACGGGTTTAATCGTCTTGTACATGTAAATATATGAATTCATACTGATTTTCTCCTCTTTTTTTTTCTTGTGCATCAAGCAGGTGACACCTGAAAGACTTGAATTCATTTATCGTTACCACGTAAAGTTCTTTCCTTTTCTTATAGATTCTTCTACTTTTCATTTCTTTTTCAAGGACCAAAAGGAGTTGATTCAGATACAAACACTAGTTTTAAAGTGGTACCAAAAGTTTACTTCGTTTAGATAGAAGACTTTACCTTATTCTATTCAAGCAAAGATTTTTCTTTATACCTTTCGAGCTGAAGGCTTTACTTTACCTTGACCAATGAGAAGGCTTTACATTGTTCAGAGTAAAGATCATTACACTGTCTAAGCTGAAGATTTTATGTTGTTCGATGTAAGGACCATTACACCATCTAAAAAAAGATTTTACTTTTATCTGAGGCAAATTCCATTGCACCATATGAGACAAAGATTTTACTTTATCTGAGGTGAAGATCATTACACCGTCTAAGGCCAAAATTTACTTTGTCTGAGATGAAGACCACTACACCGTCTGAGCCAAAGATTTTACTTTGTCTTACGTGAAAATCATTACACGTCAAGAAATTGACTTTATCTTGTTTGAAGATTTAACTTCATTTTATCAAAGGCATAGACCGTTACACCGTCTAAGCCAAAGATTTATTTTGTTTAAAGCAAAGACCATTGCACCGTTTAAGCTAATGACTTCATCTTGTTTGAAGATTTAACTTCATTTTATCTGAGGCATAGACCATTACACCGTCTGATCCAAAGATTTATTTTGTTTAAAGCAAAGACCATTGCACCGTTTAAGCTAATGACTTCATCTTGTTTGAAGATTTAACTTCATTTTATCTGAGGCATAGACCATTACACCGTCTGATCCAAAGATTTATTTTGTTTGAAGCGAAGACCACTACACCATCTAAGCTAATGACTTTATCTTGTTTGAAGATTTAGCTTCATTTTATCTGAGGCATAGACCATTACACCGTCTAAGCTAATGACTTCATCTTGTTTGAAGATTTAACTTCATTTTATCTGAGGCATAGCTTATTAAACCGTCTGGGCCAAAGATTTATTTTGTCTGAAGCGAAGACCATTACACCGTCTAAGCTAATAACTTCATCTTTTTTGAAGATTTAACTTCATTTTATCTAAGGCATGGACCATTACACCGTCTGGGCCAAAGATTATTTCGTCTGAAGCGAAGACCACTACAACGTCTAAGCTAATGACTTCATCTTGTTTAAAGATTTAACTTCATTTTATCTGAGGCATAGACCATTACACCGCCTGGGCCAAAGATTCATTTTGTTTGAAGCGAAGACCACTACACCGTCTAAGCTAATGACTTCATCTTGTTTGAAGATTTAACTTCATTTTATCTGAGGCATAGACCATCACACCGTATGGGCCAAAGATTCATTTTGTTTGAAGCGAAGACCATTGCACCGTCTAAGCTAATGTCTTCATCTTGTTTGAAGATTTAACTTCATTTTATCTGAGGCATAGCTTATTAAACCGTCTGGGCCAAAGATTTATTTTGTCTGAAGCGAAGACCATGACACCGTCTAAGCTAATAACTTCATCTTGTTTGAAAATTTAACTTTATTTTATCTAAGGTATGGACCATTACACCGTCTGGGCCAAAGATTATTTCGTCTGAAGCAAAGACCATTACGCCATCTAAGCTAATGACTTTATCTTGTTTGGAGATTTAACTTCATTTTATCTGAGGCATAGACCATTATACCGTCCGGGCCAAAGATTTATTTTGTCTGAAGCGAAGACCATTACACCGTCTAAGCTAATGACTTCATCTTGTTTGAAGATTTAACTTTATTTTGTCAGAGGTATAGACCATTACACTGTCTAGGCCAAAGATTTATTTTGTCTGAAGCGAAGACCACTACACCATCTAAGCTAATGACTTTATCTTGTTTGAAGATTTAGCTTCATTTTATCTGAGGCATAGACCATTACATTGTCTGGGCCAAAGATTTATTCTGTCTGAAGCGAAGACCATTACACCGTCTAAGCTAATTACTTCATCTTGTTTGAAGATTTAACTTCATTTTATCTGAGGCATAGCTTATTAAACCGTCTGGACCAAAGATTTATTTTGTCTGAAGCGAAGACCATTACACCGTCTAAGCTAATAACTTCATCTTGTTTGAAGATTTAACTTTATTTTATCTAAGGCATGGACCATTATACCGTCTGGGCCAAAGATTATTTCGTCTGAAGCGAAGACCACTACAACGTCTAAGCTAATGACTTCATCTTGTTTAAAGATTTAACTTCATTTTATCTGAGGCATAGACCATTACACCGTCTGGGCTAAAGATTCATTTTGTTTGAAGCGAAGACCACTACACCGTCTAAGATAATGACTTCATCTTGTTTGAAGATTTAACTTCATTTTAACTGAGGCATAGACCATTACACCGTATGGGCCAAAGATTCATTTTATTTGAAGCGAAGACTATTACACCGTCTAAGCTAATGACTTCATCTTGTTTGAAGACTTAACTTCATCTTATCTGAGGCATATCTTATTAAACCGTCTGGGCCAAAGATTTTTTTGTCTGAAGCGAAGACCATTACACCGTCTAAGCTAATAACTTCATCTTGTTTGAAGATTTAACTTCATTTTATCTAAGGCATGGAGCATTACATCGTCTGGGCCAAAGATTATTTCGTCTGAAGCGAAGACCACTACAACGTCTAAGCTAATGACTTCATCTTGTTTAAAGATTTAACTTCATTTTATCTGAGGCATAGACCATTACACCGCCTGGGCCAAAGATTCATTTTGTTTGAAGCGAAGACCACTACACCGTCTAAGCTAATGACTTCATCTTGTTTGAAGATTTAACTTTATTTTATCTGAGGCATAGACCAT